>JAVJIF010007965.1:0-128281 GCA_038442645.1 Agave tequilana
AACCTAAAGTTTGTTCCCACCAACCAAACTACATGATGCACCAACCTAATAAGGATGACAATGTTATTGAATGTGTGCTAGTATGCACTCGGCTGGTGCATACTGCATATACCGCATGCGCGGCCCATATGCTTTCTGTGTTTATTTTAAATTAAAATTAAAGAAATCCAAGAAAAGCATACAAATGAATTAAATAGCTTATACACTATGGGCCTTGTTTGCGCGAACAAGAGTCAGCAAGAGTTTGAGTCAAACTATTGCTCAGTGTTCTAAATAGCATTTTAACAGTCGTTTTAGAGTAGCGGTAGTAAACGCTATGCTTTAACCCTATGAGGAATAGAAAGATAGTTGTCGGCGCATTTAGCGTGCGAAAACCCGCTAAAATTGCGCAAAAACCCACTAAAATTTAGCAAAGACGCTATTAAAACCCGTTATTACAAAAGAACCCAACCCACATTAGAATAGTATCTCACCAAAGATGCTCTTAAATCCCGTTAACTACAAAAGCATCTTTTGGTGTAATTAACGGGTTTTCAGAGCATCTTTTGGGTTGGGTTTATGCGCTTTACATCTTATCTTATATTTTTAACATTGGATATAATATTAAACAATTGAAACGCATGCAAAATTATTGGTTCACAACACCAACAGATGCTCTTAAAACCCGTTACTTACAAAGAACCCAACCCACATTAGAATAGTATCTCACCAACCATTGATCCTTGTGCTAAAAGGTAAACACTGCTTTGACTTTCATGATTCTCACTTTCATATTAGAATTTTTGAAATAATTCACTTTCCAGTTTCAATTTTGAAGTATGATATTTGAGTTTTTTTATTTCCAGCAGTAATGAGCTTCAAAGAAATTTTTCTCCCACCTATAACTCTAATTCATCTTTTTGATTCACTTATGCCTTAAATAATATTTTATATCTCTTTACTCTTTCACTCATCTGATTTTCTATTTCTTTAATTTTTTTAAGGCAAAATGTTGCATGTGTGTATATATACATTTTTATTTATTTATATATTAGTTGTATATTTATTTATTTGTTTAAATAGCCACCTCTCTTTTTACGCTTTAGTGCTTAGCGGTATTTGCCCGCTACGTCACGCTTTCCGCTACTACTACTAACTCTTCCAACACTCAATTGAAACAAGAGTTGATGGTAGTCATGGCATGGCTCGCAAGGAAAAAGTTGGGATTCAAAAGAATATTATGGACTTGCCCCAAACCTTTATTAAAAAATAAAATAAATAAAACCCTATCCCTAGTTTCTTTTCAACTTTCAATGAAAAATAAAACCTAACATGACATCACACCACCCGTTTTCACTTATTGTCACAGACTGCAGCAGATAGGCCTCCCGTGTGTTTACCATAGAAGAAGGTAGGTCCAGCCTACCATGCTCTACCCACTGATCTGATTCAAAAAGAAGAAAAGTCTCACTAGGATCAGGATCAGGGCACCACGATCAGGATCAGGAGGTGGGACAGAACAGGAAACGTCAAAAATTCGCAGGATTTATGTAGATCAGAGGACTGGAATTGATTCGGGCCTGGGCAGGAGGATTGGAGGCCTAATCGGGTTGTGTATAGGAAGGTTGTCTCTACATTTTCAGGCATCTTGAACGTGTTTCGTGATTGCTTTTGGCTATTTCTACTAGCTTCATATAGTTATCAGATATGATCTCCAATCTTTCATATGTCTGTCTCTTTCAAATCCTCAAATACATGGATTGATCTTCCTAACCTCCAATCACCTCTATTAGATCAGGTGGTGAAAATTATTTGGAGTGGTAGACCAAGCTCGGATGTATATTTGTGGAAAGTATATCAGTGGAAAGATTAAGAGGTTGAAATCAGAAGATATCAGTCTCCGGTCTGATTGTATATGCCATGCTTCAATATATACTGCAAGGTCTCCGATGAAACTTTAGGCATGCTTGAATACAACATGGTAAATTTTTCATTATATGCACAATACTTCAATTTTAAAATTTCTTACCTTGTGTTTATGCACTATAGTTTCTGTTCCGACTTGTGATTGCACAATGCCGGAAGAAGCTAACTCCATTCTGAAGTAAGATGGATCAGAGTATCGTTTTAAACATGCCCCAGCACCAGCAACATCTCACCTGAAGGAGCAGAAATGCATTGACTTCAAAAAGTAAAATTAATTAATAATAATAACATAATAATTGAGAGTAATGTTATTCTGTGTTAACATTATACTTGTCCAGCATTGAAAACTGTGGTGGGCTATGACATTCTTCATAAGAGTCAATGATAAACTTAGGTATGCCTTCTCTAGTTAATAGATTCTGATCCATCTGAAGCTTAGAGTGCCAGTTACTTCCTGCAAAAATGTAATCAAAATAATCCACTAAGAGGTCTAAGAAGGTGAAATATTGATACCATTTTGCCGAGGAACATTTAAACCAATTTTGCTAAGATGATAATTCTTTAAAAAAATAGAAAAAAAAAAAGATAGAACTACGATGTGACATAGTAATAATTAATGAATAAACAAAAATATTAAACTAACTTGATGCTTGTCAATTTAAGGCTCCTGTCCAGAAAAGTAGTCATGAATGCCATACACAACATCTACCCCCCTTTCTCCTGCTCATTCAGTGCAACATGCAGCCTGATATCCACTTCGTGGAGAAATTTAACTCTTAACTCAAGTCACAGCAAGAAAGTTTTATACTTGACGAGCTACCTTTATAGTTACAAAATCATATATCACTAGTCGTGTGCAATATTCCTCATTAGTTATAACAATTAAAGATATAGGGTTGCATGGGAGTAGGCAAATTTCTCGTGCATTGCTTTGAGAAGAGAAATAATATGCTCTATACACATGTAAAATCATTATCAACCAAGCTTTTCCAATCAAAATGGTGTTTGCTATGCAGCACAGTTCCAGATTGAACTAGTTCATCAAAGTTTGACCTTTATTTCCACAACCAGCTGCCATCCTAATGTTACCAGTCCATGAATCAGCACCTAGCTCCCGAGTGAAGCAACGCTAAGCAAGAGACTGGTCGAGAGAAAAATTTAGTCTATTAGTCCTGCAGTTTAAGATCTTGCAACATTAACAGCTGTCAAAAGTTCCTCAAAAGCTAGGAAAGTTTGAAGAAAGGGGAGATTATAAGATCTCCATAAGGATTCACATCCGTCTTTGAGACATAATATACACCTCTGAACTAAAGTGGAAAAGTGATCCCAAAATCTGATATAAAATAAGAAGAAAGGCCTGTGATAGTGATTCAGATGCATGGTACAAGCTTTCCTTATTGCCTTTCAAAATTATAATTTTAACAAAAGAAAGATGAAAATTTCGAGTGCATACTAACCCATGTTGTAAGCAAAATGAGTTTGGCTACTCTGACAGAGAAAGGCCTTCTCCATTGATGGAAACTCTGCTTCTACCTCTTGAACTCGAAGCATCAGCCCATGTCCCCTAGTGGCTGTGGCCATCACTTCTTATGCAGGTCATGGAAAATCTCCGAAGCAAACCTATGATATTAAATAAATGCACAAGTAACTATGATAAAATTTTATCCACAATATTTTTACTAATATTTAATATTTGACTTTTCGGAATGAAGGGAATTTATTTTATGATCTGAGTTTAAGCAGAACAATACCAATAAGTTAAACAGATGGTAGGTGGAGAATGCATTACAAAATGAAACTAGATGAATAAGGCGTTAGATTTTTAGATATAATAGGCTATATTACATCTAACAACTACAACTCCTATTTTGCAAGTAGAAGATGGCCCCATTAGCATAAGCTATTTGTGGTCCTAATAGCTTGTCTTATAATGCAAGAAGTAAAAATAGCTCTTCTCGTATTTTATCACTTAAAATTATAATCTGACAGTACATGTAATACAGAATAATGGAAACCTCCTAATGAAACATTATCTGTCATATCCTTTTGTGTTTTATGGTGGCTTAATGAAATTATGGAACGAGAGAAAGGAACCATTGTGTTCTGTTTATCAACCTGATCCTTTCCGGACCTGGAGGAGATAACCAAAGGTATATATATGGCTCTTAATTTAGTAACTTTTGGGCTTCAGAAAGTTGGTTATTTTTTCACAATTTTAACAATTTGTATTCGTAAACATGAAAAGTGATCCTATCTTGCTCAAAGTGTTAGGTAGCTGCATTCAGAACCCTCATACACAGTTACTAATCTGAATTTGATTTAGAAAACAGACGTGAGATAAAGAACTAAAGTGGAAAAGGCTCAAATCCGGTTGGATACATCACAAATGTACAACATTCTTCAAATTGAGCAAGAAGACAATCACTGAAGCTTGCCTGAGACAACAGCACATTTATATGTCTTTAATTCTTTATTCCTGTAGATAAAGCACTATGACAGCTCGCAATCTTGAATCATTAGACAAAATCAAAATTCAAGTGCATCACTCTAATTTGTACAAGACCAGTCAAATGCATGATATCCTCACAAGACCTTAGATCTTGTTAGAGGATTGAGTATAGTTCCCTCAAGCCTTAGTACAATTTTGGAGTTTTGGTCCAGAGGCAAGGACTTTAAGATAGAAGCAAAGCCCCCAATTCAAATCCATCTGGGGCAGTTTTAATGTACTTGCTGGGAGCTCATATGGTTCAATAGGGCCCTGATGATGGACAGAGGTAGAAAACATGTAACAAAATGGGCCCACATAAACTGATGGAGTGGCTAATAGACTTAAAACCTGTAAGATGTAATTAAGTTGTTAGATGAAATTAAGTAACTAATATAGAGTTCTAGTACTCTTTGTGGTCCTTATAATAGTTTGGAATCTATAGTTTGGAATCCTAGACGTGGTGCAGTGGGATTTGACTTTGTTTTAGATCTATAAAGAAAAGAAGTGCTACTATATCTTGTATTCTTCAAAGAATAAAGATTGCATTTGGAAATCTATCATAGCATCAGGGCCTCTCGTTTGATGTTTGTTGTTTGAGACCCATCTTGATTGTCATCTTCAGGTAGTTTTGCGACATTAAAGAGCTAGGATTAGGTCTGGTGCATTGAGAGGCGGCAGAGGGGAAAGGGGAAGAATTAGGGCTGCGAAAAGAGGGTGAGAATAATTGGGTTTTATAACATCGCCCTCAGCCCAATATACTAAATGGGTTAAGTGGGTCCAATAAGCATAATTTTTAAAAAAAATGGTTATGTGGCCCAAGTGGCCTAAAAGCAAAGCAGGTGACCTAGGTCAGCATGAACCCTAACTAAGAGGGCCTAGGCACTCACAGCGCCTAATTGGCCTGCTCAGGGCCAAATCACAGTGGCTCCTTCTCCACCTAGGTGGACATCTGGGTTGACTTTTAAAATACTAGAACCAACCTAATATGGATTGTATAACTCTAAATATGCACATGTCTATGATTCTGATACAACAATCTCTATGACATAACACTTTAAAGATACTCAAAATATAAACCGCAACATCTTAAAGTTGTGCGAAATTGATATGATATGATATCCATTGTTACTCCCGGATCGACGTTACGGAACTTGGTAATATTATATAATACTTGCAAAGAAAAACTGTTGTAAAGCAAACTAGTAATATTTAGACAAAAGAGTAATGTAATAACACGAGGATTTAATAAGGTTCGGCCCAAACTTGGCCTATGTCTACGGGGAGAGAACTTGAGAGAGCTTTATTAACAAACTTTATAAAGAGATATAACCTTCCTCTTGATCTCACAAGAGTATTCATCTTCCCCTTGAATCTAGACCTAAATTACAAGAGTATACTTTCTCTCTATGTATCTTCATCTTGCTTCTCTCCTTCTTGGCTTTCTCTAATAGTCTTCAAGATGTCTTTGTGTTCTCCACACAACAACCTACTGGGTTACAATTTTTATTTATAGAATTTTACAATACAACTCTTATTTAGACTATGACCTTGATTGTCGGATGCTTGAAGAATCTTGGTCATCCTAATGAGGAGTTGATCTCCTTACTCTAGAAGAATTCTAGACCCTTAAACTTTAGAAAAACAACTTTTTGAATCTTATTCGATTTTACTAGAAAAGAAAACTCGCATGCGCCTGAAAAAATGCTCACGCTTCAGAAACAGCCTCTATAGTCGATTTATCATGCAGACTAGTTGACTATTCTTTTCATTAGTCGATTTATAAAATCTATAAGTCGACTCCTATATAATATCTTTTTTTTTGTATCATATCTAGTCGACTGTATAGTGACTAGTCTGAGCATTCGACTATATAATTGATTAATCTGCTCCATCTTGAATTTTTCTACTTCAAGTCATCATTTTTTTCACTCGAATTGGATTTTCTTGGACCATCATCTCCTCTTAAAAGCAAAGCAAAACTCTAACAATCTCCATCTTGACTTACTTTTCAAGCCTTTAGCAAATATCTTCAAATTTTGGATTATTGTTCTGATTCTTTTCTTGGTTGTAATCGTACCGTGAAGCTTTTACAATGGAACATCGAGTTAGTTTTCATTTATTTTTAAGTTCGAAGTATTTTTTAATTTTATTTAGTATTCTTTGTTTGTTTTTAATATTGTGTTTTATTTTAGTCTCACATATGATATGTGAAGAAAAATATGGTAGTATGCTTATTTAGAGCCTACATTGCTTTCAATAAAATAGACGAGAATTTTAAGAAAAATTATTTTAAGGGTTTTTTTTCTTTGAGAGGCGGACCTCTCATGGTGGTGTGAAGCCTTAACTGTGAAACTAACATTGAGCGTGCAGCATGAAGCGGCGTGAGATCAGAATCAAAGAGCGTGCGGCGTGAAGCGGCGTGTGACCCGAAAAAATGGAAGGTCTTTTCACTTATCCGTTAGGTAATTATTAACTATTTATTTCATCTCTTATCTTTTTTCAAAATTCGTAGACCTCCTCTTTTGTTTCACATTAGTTTGGTGTCAAGCATGATTAAGAAAAAGTAATGAGTGATGAAAATTAAATTGTATTATAAGTTTTTTGTGAAAAGATTCCCGATGTGAAATCGGTATAATTTTTTTAAACCATTCATTGTGATGTTAAAATGAATTGAAAATCCTAAAGAGTCGTTGTAATTTGTTACTTCATTCACTTTATTTTTCATCTCTTTTGTCAAAATTTTAAAAAAAAATATATATCCTAATTATCTTTTCATCCAATCTCTCAACTCTCTACCACAAGTTCTATCTAATCATAAAATCAAATCCACTCTACAAAATCAGAATCTCAGCCAAAAATATCCACCATTCCTCCACAACAACCTCCTCAACATCAAAAATCTCAACAATCTCCTCCACAACTTCTCAATAGTTTAAAAATCTCTACACAACAATCTCCTCAACAGCCAAAGATCTCAACAATTTCCTCCACAACAACCTCCTCAATAACAAAGATCTCAACAATCTCCTCCACAACAATCTCTCAACAATCAAAATCTCAACTAACTCTCCAGCAACATCTCCAGCAATCACATCTGCAATTTTTCAGCAAGATCAGCAACAATGCTTCAGATTTAGACCCAATGTTGAGCCGCCGCCATCTCATGTATATCCAACTGGGTTTAGTTCTCCCCCCCCGACGAATGATGGAGACATCGAGTCAGCTTTCTTTTATTTTTGAGTCTGAATCTGTATTTTTAATTTTATTTAATAGTCTTGTATTTATTTTTAGTATTGTATTTTATTTTAATCCCACATCGAGTATGTAAAGAAAAGTATTTAGTTGTAAGCCTATTCAAAGGCTACATTTTCATAAAATAGACCAAAATTTTGAGAAAATTGTGAAGTCCTAACTGTGAAACTAAGATCGAACATGTCTTGAGTTTTTTTTCCCTTGAGTGAACATGCCTCCCATGGCGGTGTGAAGTCCTAACTGTGAAACTAAGATCGAACGTGCAACGTGAAGCAGCGTGAGATCAAGATCGAAGAGCGTGCGGCATAAGGTCCGAGAAGGTGAAAGGCATTTCATTTATTCATTTGGTAATTATTAGCTATTTCTTTCATCTCTCATCTTTTTTTCAAAATCCGTGACCCCCTTCTTTATCTTTTGCCTCCTCTCCCTGGGGCCTTTGGTTAGTTTACCGCTAATGGCTTGGGCCATTTTGGGGTTTGCCCGAATGCATCTTTTGTCCTTTCTGTAACACTTTGACTCGGTTCACGTTATGTCGCAGTATTTCTTAAAGCTCTATTCTCGTGATGAGCTCCCTTCCAAGCTTATCCCTAATAATTCATCTCGAACTGAGTTTCCTTCCTTCAACTGTATAAACTTTCAAATTTCTCCTTCCAGGATTACCGTCTTATTGGCTAACTGTAACGATGCCTATTTAGAGCCTACATTGCTTTCAATAAAATAGACGAGAATTTTAAGAAAAATTATTTTAGGGTTTTTTCTTTGAGGGGCGGACCTCTCATGGTGGGTGTGAAGTCTTAACTGTGAACTAAGATCGAGCGTGAAGCGTGAAGCGACGTAAGGTCAGAATCAAAGAGCGTGCGACGTGAAGCGGCATGTGACCCGAAAAAGTGGAAGGTCTTTTCATTTATCTATTAGGTAATCATTAACTATTTATTTCATCTCTTATCTTTTTCAAAATTCGTAGACCTCCTCTTTTGTTTCACATTAGTTTGGTGTCAAAGCATGGTTAAGAAAAAGTAATGAGTTATGAAAATTAAATTGTAATACAAGTTTTTTGTGAAAAGATTCCCGATGTGAAATCGGTATAAATTTTTTTGAACCATTCATTGTGAATGTTGAAATGAATTGGAAATCCTGAAAGGAGTCGTTGCAATTTGTTACTTCATTCACTTTATTTTTCATCTCTTTTGTCAAAATTTAAAAAAAAAATCATATCCTAATTATCTTTTCATCCAATCTCTCACTCTCTAACACAAGTTCTATCTAATCATAAAATCAAATCCCTCCACAAAATCAGAATCTCAGCCAAAAATATCTACCATTCCTCCACAACAACCTCCTCAACATCAAAGATCTCAACAATTTTCTCCACAATAACTTCTCAATAGTTAAAAATCTCTACCCAACAACCTCCTCAACAGCCAAATTTTCAACAATTTTCTCCACAACAACCTCCTCAATAACCAAAGATCTCAACAATCTCCTCCACAACATCTCCTCAACATCAAAAATCTCAACCACACTCTCCAGCAATATCTCCAGCAACCACATCTGCAACATTTTCAGCAAGATCAGCAACAATGCTTCAGACCCAGACCTAATGTTGAGCCGCCGCCACCTCATGTATATCCAACGGGTTGAGTTCTTCCCCCCGACGAGAATGATGGAGACATCGAGTCAGCTTTCTTTTATTTTTGAGTCTGAATCTGTATTTTTTAATTTTATTTAATAGTCTTGTATTTATTTTTAGTATTGTATTTTATTTTAGTCCCACATCGAGTATGTAAAGAAAAGTATATAGTTTGTAAGCCTATTAAAGGCTACATTTTCAATAAAATAGACCAGAATTTTGAGAAAATTGTGAAGTCCTAACTGTGAAACTAAAATCGAACGAGCCTTGGGTTTTTTTCCCTTGAGTGAACATGCTCCCATGGCGGTGTGAAGTCCAGCTGTGAAACTAGATCGAACGTGCGACGTGAAGCAGCGTGAGATCAAGATCGAGGAGCGTGGCGGTATAAGGTCCGAGAAGGTGAAGGCATTTCATTTATTCATTGGGTAATTATTAGCTATTTCTTTCATCTCTCATCTTTTTTCAAAATCCGTAGACCCCTCTTTATCTTTTGCCTCCTTTCCCGAGGCCTTTGGCTAGTTTCCACAATGGCTTGGGCCATTTTGGGGTTTGCCCGAATGCATCTTTTGTCCTTTCTGTAACACTTTGACTCGGTTCATGTTATGTCGCAGTATTTTCTTAAAGCTCTACCTCGCGATGACTCCCTTCCAAACTTATCCCTAAAACTTCATCTCGAACTGAGTTTCCTTCCTTCACTGTATAATCTTTCAAATTTCTCCTTCCAGGATTACCGTCTTATTGGCTAACTGTAACGATCCTTATTGCACTTGGATCCGGCATTATTTTTCGTCGAGCACTCCTATAGATATAAGATTGTATCGTGTCTCCGAGATATATCGGACCGCCTTCAGAGCACGCATCATCCCATCTCTTCCTGTAACATTAACTATCGCGTTGCCGATAACTTTGCAAGCTGAGCCATCCACCGTCTTGACAGTTTCTTCCTCCTATGCAACTAAGAAATTGACCAGCTCTTTCTGAGAACATACATGAACCGTACTAGCAGAATTAAATATTCAATTTTTACTTTGAGAAGTGTTATCTTTCAACATAGAAAGTCTATAACTTTAATGTCAACACCATTCATTGCTATGTCTGCCTGCACAGCTTGCCCCTTCTTCTTCAACCACTCTTACTGATGCTTGCAGTCATTCTTCCAATGATCTTGACACGCCTTTGACGAGCCTGAACTTTTTTCCTTCTCTTATTCCTTTCTTTCTCGTGACCATCAAAGTCGATCCTTCATGTTCCTCTTGATTTGGTCTTTTTTCTGATCTCATTAGATAAGAGAGTTGATGTGACCTCCTCCAAGATTTGAGGTTCCTTACCGTAGAGCATAGTGGTGAGAATATGATCGTATGACTGTAGAAGCGAACTGAGAAGTGTCAACGCCTTATCCTCCTCGTCAATCTTGACATCAAGTAGAAGCTCACTGATGACTTTATTGAAAAAGTTTTAATGCTCCAACCTGATGTCCCTTCCTTCATGCATAGCTCATATAATTATTTCTTAGAATACATCTTGTTAGAAGACTTTTTGTCATATATAATGTTTCTAATCTAACCGCAATCTCGTAACCATTTCTTCATCTATCACATTGTACATAACCTCATCTGCGAGACAGTTGGATCGTACTTCACGCTTTCATATCCATCTCCTCCCAATTCTCATCTGATATACCTGCAGCTTTTGCTGACTTTTCCTACAAAGTCTTGTGATGACCATGTTGCACCAACAATACTTTCACCCTCTTTTTTGTATAAACTGAAGTTTTCTTTGCCATTGAATTTTTCGACCTCGAACTTTGTCGTAGAACTTTCTATCCTCGACATATCGCCTTTCACCACTTTTTGCTCTGATACAACTGTTTCGCGAAATCGGTATGCTATGATACCAATTATTACTCCAAGGATCGATGTTGCGGAACTTGTCAATACGATAATACTTGCGAAAGAAAATTATGTAAAGTAAGCTAGCAATACTTAGACAAAAGAGTAATATAATAACCAAGGATTTAAAATGGTTCAGCCCAAACTTAGCCTACATTCGCAACGAGAAAACTTGAGAGAGATTTATTAATAACTTTGATTCAAAGGATTTAACATTTCTTTTTACGCCCCCCCCCCCCCCCCCCCCCCCCAAACAGAAGGTTGAGTCAACTTTTTACCTCGTGAGCGGCAAAATTTGAAGACCTTTTAAATATAAAGTTGCATATTCTACAGTTTTGCAATGAGAGATCATTTGTCCAATCCTGACACTTGTAGCTCAATTTTATAACTTGTTGGCTACTGTCCCCTTGTATGATTTTTCAAAGGGTTTACCTACTGAGACTTCTGGTTTTCCATTCGAGAGTAGCATTTCTATGTTTAAATACAATTAGCAAGATGTGTAAGCGAATAGATTGTGGAGTTACGATTGGGTTGCCTTCGGAAACCTCGAAACAAGGAAAATTAGCTTGATTAAATATATTTTTTCCCTAGAAGATATCTTATTCTATCTACAATTTTAGGATCCACATAACTGCACAATTTGCAACCATCGGACCAATAGACTTTCCATTCTTCCAATTTGTCCATAAAAAATTTTAAAAAATGAGACCCAGCAACAATGCAGGTCCTTGCACACCATAAAAACCAAAATTGTGGTAAATATAATTGTACTAAGCTCTCCAATTCAATCAAATTAACCCAAGAAAATAAAAACCAACCCACTTCAACAAATGAAGCAACCCCATCTAAAGTCAATCAAATGGGTCACAAAACAAAGCAGTGAAAACTTACTCGGCGAGATCCCCCAACTGCCTCAGGAGCCCAGCGAGCCCAGCCATGGCCACCCCTTCAAGAAGAGCCTCAGGGTCATCCTTGCTCGCCACAGCCCCGTACAGCTTCGTGCTCCCCAACCCAAACTCGTTCTTTATCTCGTATCTAACGGTCGGCATCCTCTCAAACTCTCTTCCTCTCTCTCACTCACTGCGTTTTCGCCAGTGGAACCTGAAGATTGAAGAAGCTCTCTGGACTGTGTTCTTGTTTTTTCCTCTCTGTATTTTTTCCTCTTTTGCAAGGATTTTGGTGGATTAAAGAGGCGTGGAGTTTAATTTGAGGCCCACCGTAACGCTTCGTTTACGAGGGCGTATTTTTTGAGGATGAGCGCATAAATAAGAGTGGAGCCAACGCGAGCACCGAAAGGCTGCAGGCCTTTTTGATGCAGCGGCAGCACGAGTCACGGTGTCAGTGCGCATGACATGATTACTGTGTTTGACGATTAAAAGCCCGTGGAGCCTCGATCAGGGCCGTTGGTTCAAATCGTGTGGCGTTTGCGTTTGTGCCCCTGATCGCGATACAATAGTACCGTTATCTTCTCTCCTAATAATGTGACATATGATGACATTAATAATCAGAGCGAAAAAGAGAAAAAAAAAAAAAAGTAAAAATAGAGCTGCTAGAAAATTGTCATCAGTAGTGCAACAGTATGCTGCTCTTAATTTTTTTTTTTCATTTAAAAATAAAAATAAGGTTAAACTTGGAGGAAAGTTGCGGTAGGAATTAAAAGAATAATAAAAGTTAAAACAATTGAGACATTTTTCTTATCTTTTCTTTTCTTTTAATAAAAAAATCTTTATCCAAGGAAAGGTGGTGTTTGCTGAAATCCCTGTTCCATGATGTCATTATCAATTCACTTATGGGCTTATCAAATGAAATAAATTTTAATATTATCAAATATAATAATCACACAGCATTGAAACGAGGAGTGACAATGAGTAAGAATAAATCGTTTACTCTTCACTCTTAAAAGATAGGGTAAGGATAAGAGTTTATTACCATTTTACTTAAACGGACACAGTAAAAGAAATAGTTTCTTAATATAAATGAGTGATATAAAAGCTACAGTCTATTCTTACTCATTTACACGTCTAAAGAAAGTTGATATTACTAATTCTTAATAAGGTGAGTTTTAGATTCTCGCATGTTACATGGCTATAATATATCTGTGAGGTCTTAGTTTTTTTTTTTTTCCCTCCTTTACTGAAATTTTTTGCGCCCCACTTAATTATAGTTTAGTAAAATTAAGAACGAGCGGTTTATATGTAAGTTGTTCTAATACAAATATTTTACTTGTTTTACCTGTTTATCCTGTAGGGTAAAAAAAAAATTATACATGTTACCCTTGGGGTAAAGATAATTTGAGAAATGATTGACTACTTAGTTTAAAGGGTAAGGGTAACCTTTACCCACCCTTACCCTAACCGTTGCCACCCCTGAATTAGAAAGTGAAAAAGATATAATTTTCAATGGCTAATAAATACAAATGTAATCTTGGCAAATGAGACTAGATTCATTGAGAGTGGTGATTTATAGGCAACCACCTATACTTTCAATTCCTAGCCTCAAAATTATAGGTTACTAATTGTTTTCAGACGTGCACTTCATTTTACAAGCTCCGGATTCTTGTAATTTAATCACTTGCAACTTACTACTACTCCACTAAGGGTTGGTGGACCTCCTAACAATTTTGTTAATATTTGCAAACATGTGTGGAAACATAGTGGGTTGCATGTACCAATCAATCATGGGTGTATGACTTGTGGACTCTTTTGGCCACGCAATCTCCATATATTGTATTGTTTGTTTTATTCTTGCCTTTTTAATGGAAACGCATGATTTCTCTTTGCCTTCAAGTTTCACATTATTGATTTTTAGACTTTTCTCTACTTGTTGTATGCATAAACTCCAAGCAAGCCAACTACCTCCACATCCCAAAATTCTTTAAGCTTATATTCTTGTTGTGACTGTACGGAATGTGCATTTGGGAAGTGTAACACATGATCTTTGAGGTCATCATCAAATTTATGAAACATGCACAACATCTTATAAAATATGGTTTGTTATTCATTTTTTTTTTTGGGAACCGATGAATATCCATGGGAGATGTTGTATTCGGGACAGGTGCATTAGGGAGCTAGTGTGATCATATGCCAACAATATGGCCTCATGTCCAAAAGTTTCCACAAATCTAGTGAATGCACGCCAAAGAATATTAGAAAATAGCAAACAATCAACATAAATCATCTATTCTTGTTCGAGTGCTCATCATCTTCAACTTATAGCCTCAGTCTTTAGTCTCTATCTCTTGCAATAGTGTTTCGTGTTCTAATCTTAACAAAGAATTTATATCCACTGGTCTCGATTCCACAAATTGAATCCAAATTGGATTCAGACCCGACTCCAAAATTGATTAATACACGATGAGCTATGTTTCTCCTCTCCTTCGATGTTGCTGACAAGGTATCCTCCTCTTCTTGCAGAGCTCACAAGTCGCTGCGTCGTCGTGCACCAAATCCTCTTATATCAACGGCTATCGTCTCTTCTCCCTCGACTAGTGTTCTCTCATATTCTTTCGGGCTCTTGTATCATCCTCAATCACTTTTGGCAACGTCTGTCTCTTCTGGTCAGTGTTGAAAGTTTTCTTCTAATTGCAGGCTCTTTCTCCTTGGACGTCCCTTTCTTTTGCACTGCTCTTATCGTGGATATTGCGATCTCTTTCCATCGATAGAATTCACAGTCACTCCACTTCTGTTCATACGAAAAAAGACTCTGGATAGGTTTTTTAAGTCGCCTTGTATACACTAAAGGAACTCGCAAGCTCGAAGTCCACCTTGTTACACACAAAAGACATTAATAAGTCGCGTTCGGCAAGTGCCCATCTCGATCGGAGCCTATCTCTCCAGCAGATGCTTTGTCCATGGCTCTGCATCTATCTTGGTTCTTTTTTTAGCAGTTGCTCTCTATCATCTGATATTTTCTCATCATCATATTCGTCCAAGCTCTTGATGTTTCTAGTTTTTTTTTTTTTAGCATTTTAATTGTGGCAATGTTTGTATTTTTTTTTTTATTTTGGTTAACCAAGCTCTCGATAGCATACCATGATTAATTTAAGAAAAGGTGTTAAAATAATAATTATTAGTGTGTAACACAAGTAAAAATAACATTGTAATATTTTATTTACTTCATCCACGTAAAGGAGAGACTATCATTATCTAGAGACAAATCGCTAAGCTAACTATTTTCTCCAAAAATCAACAGAGCTAATTTGTGAAGCCAAATGCCTCTAAAATGATATTCATATATATTTTCTCATTATAGGAATAAATAATGTTGTCTCCAAAAAGCTCAGAAACACATCGCATGTCTCGCCAATGGTTATTTAGAATATTTTTTTATATAAATCTAAACTATTTGGTTTATCCGAGATAATTCTGCATGTTTCTCTGGGCCTATTTGGTTAAGGGTGGAAGTGAGGAAGTGAGGAATTGAGGAAGTAGTAATAATTCCCTTTGGAACTTGAGAATTGGTTAGTAAGTTTTTCGGTGTTTGGATGTTGTTGGTAAGTGTGGTTTGAAAAATGTTTTATCTTTTCCAGTGTTTGGACGGTAATGTGAAAGTGGAAGCGGAAAAGTTGACCACAAAGTTGACCGTAAAATAATATTAAAATAAAAATTAATTAAGAAAAATAAAAAATAGACTGTAATTAGAATGCAAGTGAGATTTACATGGTAAAAAATTAAATGTTTTGTCCTACATTTATTACAAATGAGATTTACATGACCACAAAATTAACTGTAGTACTCTGGAAGTGAGGAAATGGTTGTGTAAAAGAGAAAAGATAAAAGGAAAAGAGGTTTTCTTATTTTCCTTTTCCGGCGTTTGGATAGATAAGAAAATGAGCAATTATATTTCCCTATTTCCTTACTTCCGCCTACTTCATTGCGACCAAACAGCCCTATATGTACTAAGCCAATATGGTGTTTTGGTTTGTGACAGTTGGGATTATATACAAGTCCAGCTGTAGTACTTAAAAGCTCCTTAGGTTCTTTTTTATTCGATTGTAGCTCTGATTGGCCGTAGGTGAAGTTGTTGTTGTTGTATGTTATCCAACTAAACGGCATGTACGCATCCTAATTGTAGAAATAAAGATGGGTTAAAGTGCAAAGAAAAACTACTATAATTTTTCTTCCCTTTTAAAAAAACTATCACGAACTTTGAAAAATACAGAAAACTACTCTGAATTTTCTCTTGATTTTTCAAGAAACTACCCCGTCTGTCATTGTGATATTAAGTTAACGGTCACATGCTTCTCACGTGACAATTTTATGACCATTATACTCTTGTTTTTTAAATGAAATGTTATTTTATAGGAAATGACTTATGATTATAATTTTAATTTAATTGGGGGTGTAATATCCCTGTCCATTAATATCTGATTAAACTAATAATTTGATTTATTGTGCTCAAAAATTAACATTTTGAGAAAACGTTTTATTTAAAAAAATAAAATAAAGTAATATGTTTACGTGAGTATATATTTATAAGTATTTGATTATTTGTATATGGGTATTTGTATTTGTATGTTAACATTATTTATTAGCATTGTTGTTGTCGCCGTCGTCGTTATTATTTTTATCACTTTCTCTCCCTTTTCCCGCAGCCCAGCCCATACAATAGGCCCAACCCATCTCGCTCTCTCCCTCTCTTTATATCTCTCTTTTCTCCCTCTCCAAAGACTTTCCCCCTTCCTTTCTCCTTATATTCTTCTCTCTTTTGGTTCTTCTCGTCTGTCTCTCCTTCTCTCCCCCCCCCACTCCACTCCCTCTCTCCTCACACTCTCTCTTTCTCACTAACTCCCTATTTCATCCCCTCTTCTTCTTCTTTCCTAAGAGTAGCCTGACTGTCGTCGTAGGGCGACCACCATCGTCGTTGGTTCGACCAGGTATCTTCGCGAGCCACCACCCACTCCCCTTGTTCTCTTTGTCCTTTTCTTTTTCTTCTTCCTCCTCTCATTCTCCTCCTCCTCTCTGGCTGTGCTGCCTAGCCCAGCCTCGTCACCATTGTTGTCTTCAGTCATGTCCTCGCCATCGATGCGATAACCTTCGCCAGGCTGCCTGCTCCTCTTCCTTTTCTCCTCCTCCCCCCACCTCCTCCTCCTATATTTTCCCTCTTCCCCTGTCGCGCGGTCGCCGCATTCCAATCCTCTTGCCCCTCACATCTCTCTCTCTCTCTCTCTCTCTCTCTCTCTCTCTCTCTCTCTTCTCTTATTGGATTTCTCGCATCCAATTAACTTAATGAGTGGGTTTGGGTTATCGGGTTTGACCCAATAGTGACCCGACCATTTCAATAGTACCCGACCAGCTTCACAGTCCAAACCCGTTGTGCCCATTCCAGCTCGTTTTGGGCGATATCTCAGTCATTTAGAGTCCAATTTGCATGATTCTCAAGCCGTTGTGATCATGAAGACGAGAGCTACATGTCCGTAACACACGTTATGAGTACTTTCAATTTTTTTACAGTAAAATAATATTTTATTGTGTATTTTATTGTAAATATAACATTTGACAGTATATTTAATGTTGGTTGGTTATTGAAACGTTTGATTAAAGAAATTCCAAAGAGAGATAAATTGGTGTTCTTAGAAATTGTTGTGAAATTTTTGAATCAATGGATTAATTGTACACGATCACAGTGTGATATTCATCGGGTTAATGTTACCAAATTACCGGGATCAATCTTGTTTATATTGAAAAGTGTGCATTATATTGTGAAGGTATTGTTATCTTGTATTCATGTAATAAACATTGTTATCGTATGTACCCAATAATTCACGTGACATTAACCACAGACATCGGGGGCAGGGAAACTGATAGGGGAGATAACGTCCGTATTATGGGTGGATCTTGAGTATGGGTTGTACAACCGGAATTACTGGATTCCACCGCGAAAAATCGGGGATGACTGGCATCCCCATCTTGTTTATTCCTATTACAGTTGATACCTAACGGTATTGTCCTCGTTCAGTGTCAGGATGCATCGTGGGCGTGGTTCCGGGTGCGCATGAAACTCACCTAAAGCACGAACAATGTCTCCACCTTAGTTTCAAATAACATCACATTTAATAACAATAATGATGATATGAGGAACGCGTGTTATTTAGTCACTCTCTCTTTCTGATAATGATACCGTATGTTGTGTTCGGATGAATTCTGCTGGAGTATGGGCTCCAGCATAGATTGCAAGTGGTATGTGACACCGGAAGAGAATGATTAAAATATCATGTGATTCTGACTATTATTATTGTATAATCCTAAAATACGACATGTTAATGTACCTGTGTCACATGACTGCCACTTTAATATTAGACACGAAATGAATAACCCTCGACACATGGAATCCTCAGAAGTCATTTTCACTCTTCTTAATATTGTATTCTATGTTTTAATACTGGTAAAATAATTGTAACGCACGGATGGACATTATGATTATATTGTATTATCACTTCTTTCTATTTATCACTCACTTGGTCGCTTATTGAAGACCTTGAGTTTGCATGCTCATTTTCAATTTCAGGGATTTTGCAGGATCAGAAGTACGGTGAATATATCACGGAGCTCCATAAGTGCACTCGCCTTCTTTCCGAGTTCGTGAGATTTTCTTGTTTTTTGCCTATTGTTTTCTATTGACATAATAAATCTTGATTCTATAATATTTGATAATTGTGAAATAAAGTTAGACTTTTGTGCATATACATGTGCGAGTATTCTCTTCGCATATATACATTGCCGACTCTCGTCGCTCCTCACTCAAGCGTATTTTGAAAAGTGAGGCGTGACAGGGGGCATTTTGGTCCTTTTCAACTTTGCAGTTAACGACGCGTGGTAGGTTATTGGAACTGTTTAAATTTATGGCACTTTAATATATTTGAAGGTTCACCATAGTTTTTCAAAAACAGAGAGAAGTTCATGACAATATTCTACGTTTTAGCCAATAAAAATGACATGCACATGCATTTGGCATTTCTAGCCAAAATCAAACCGGCAATGCAACAGGGGAAGGCCTCAATTTTTGGCGGGCTTAACATTAGACACTATAATTCAGAGGCCTTATGGTATTGGGCCAGCTGGACCTTCATCCTCCAAGCTCCTAAATGGGCTGAGCACCAAAGTGGAAACGGACGCTCTATTCGCCTGTCATTCTCATGCGGTGAGGACCGATGGCCCGGAACAGTCTACAGTGAACCCAGCGACGACCCAGATCGAATCACACCCAACCAGCAGCAGCAGCAACCTCCAAGATTCACCTGCTCCGCTCGCGCAGAAGACGAAGCACAGCGCCGGCCACCACACACTCTCTCTCCAATAGCGCTCCGAACTCTAAAATCTCTCCACTCTCTCCGCCGCCACGTCGCCGCTTACCTCAGGTACTCTCTCCCCCTCATCTCCCTCCGCTCCCTCTCCCTAGATCCCAAACCCTCACCACCAATCTCCGAGCAGTTCGTCCTCGACGAGCTCTACGATCTCCTCTCCCTAAACCCTAGCCCCCCAAATCCCTGACATTTCCCCAAAGCCCCCCTCAGCAACAACAACCCCCAATTAACAACAGCATGAGCGACCGCGTCCTCTCCCCGCTGAGAAGCTGTGTGGCGTTTTCCTTCTCAACCTCAAGGGCAGATCCGCCCTAGACGCCGCCCTAACCGCCGCGGGCGTCGATCTGACGGCCGACGTCTTTCGGGACGTAGTGAGTAGGGGCGATCTGAATGGGGATTCGATCGTGTCGTTCTTTGATTGGGCGATTGAGCAGCTGGGATTAGAGAAATGCGTTGAGAATTATAATGTGGTTCTGAAAGCTTTAGGAAGGAGGAACTTTTTTAGGGTTATGGCAGAGTTCTTTTTGGTTCGGATGAGAATGGATAGGATAAACCCTCGTTTAGAAACCCTAGAGACTGTGATTGATAGCTTTGTGAGGGCTAGGCGGGTTTCAAAGGTGGTTGAGTTGTTTAGGAGATTGGAAGAGGTTGGGTTTAGTTGTGACCTTGATTCGTTTAACGTGTTGTTGAGGTGTTTGTGTTGCCGGTCTCATGTTAGAGTTCCAAATTCGTTGTTTAATTCTATGAGAGGGAAGTTTTCATTTGATAGTACGACTTATAATGAGATTGTTGGCGGGTGGGCAAAATTTGGCCGAGTTGATAAAGTAGAGAGTTTTCTGGAGATGATGAGGGCTGATGAATTGAGCCCTGGTCAGCTTACATTTGCTTTCAAGATTGAGGCACTAGGATGAGCTGGTAGGGTGACTGATGCCTTTGATGTATTTGAGAGAATGCAGGACATGGGATCTTGATCGAATACTGTAACTTATAATACAATGATTTCGAATTATATTTCTGTAGGAGATTTGTAGGAAGCTATTAAATATTATAAGGGTATATCTGAAAAGAACTGTTTGCGGATATTGCGGTATGACAAATTGGTTAGTGCTTTGTTGAAAGTAAGAAGAGTGGTAGATGCTCTTGAACTATTTGATGAGATGCTTATTCGAGGAGTTTTTCCTAGCACTGGGATCATAACTTTTCCTCTTGAGCCTTTGTATGGCTTTGGGCCCAAAAGAGTAGGAAGGAATGGTGTTGATTATCTATGAAAGCTTATAAACTTTTGCTAACGACGCTTTCAAGGTTCGGTAAATCTGGGATGGTGCTGAAAATTTGGGAGGAGATGCAAGAGAGTGGTAATGGTTCTGATAAAGAGGTCTATGAGTATATTGTCAATGGGCTTTGCAATATTGGGCAAGTTGACGATGCTGTACTTATTGTTGAAGAGACATTGCGGAAAGGCTTTTGTCTCGGGAAGCTTGTCTATAGCAAGTTGAACAGTAAATTGGTGGAGATGAATAAAGTTGAGACTGCATATAAGCTCTTTTTGAAGGTTAAAAGTGTACGTGACACTGTTAATGCTCAGAGGTTTTTGCGGGGTAGTGGCTGGCATTTTTAAGCTTCATTTCTACCTATCTCATATAGCGGTAACGGTAAGTCACGTAAATGACCTTGCTTGCTACACTTAGAAACTGATATTTTTTGATGCCATCTAAAATGACACATCTCTTAAAAAGATCTCTTGCTATATTCGTTTTAATTTCTTGTCCAATGATGTTATTTGTCATTAATTAAATATACACCATATACAAATGCTATTCTTTTCTAATATAATTAATTTGTTGCAGATACAGCCTGTTTGACTGATGTATGTGTAAGAGCAGAGCCCACATATGATATAATTCATTTCAGCTGGTATAAAATGTCTCAGGCTTCTCATCCAAATTGCAAATACAATTATAGTCATCATGACCAGAAAGAACTGTCTCAAGCAATCGATATTCATGATATTTCCGTTGCAAAGAGCAGGGTGCCATTTCTTTTGTCATACTTTGGCACCCTCTTGTTCGTAGCAAGTTCCTGTTATTTGTTACTGGTGAAGGTCTGTTGTACTCATTCTCTGTTGCACTTTTTATTTCATTGTGTTCATATCAGAATTTTCTTTTGCCTTTTTCCTTTGCCACACAGGTTAGCTCTGTACAAAGAGGTCTATAATAGGTGGTTCAGATGTAGATGACTATTAAGTTCCAGAATGTGTAGAAATAATCTTACTTTTAAACCAGCTTTGTTGCTTTTATTGTTGTTATGTTAATTTTGTTCTATCATTTGCATTTACCAGGAAAAATTACATACTGGTTCTATTTGGAGCATCTTTGTGGTTATTATCTTTGCTAATTTACTGCACTACAAGCCTGTTCAGAAAGGTGAGCTTTCTAAAAATCCTACTCATGGATGCTTTGAAGTGCTTAATTAAACTTAATGAATATACTTGATAGAAGTGAATGTCCAGGTGCATAGTATAAAGTGATTTGATGTTTTCTGCTATCATCAGTTAACTTGATTTTAATTAAACCTAGTTAATTATGTAATGAGTTAAGCATACTTTCAAATTCTTCTTTATCTATATTTTGTTTTTGCACAAGCAATGACAGTTAACTGTATTGCGTTTTGGTTATTAGATACGACACTGTTATCACCCCATGCATTACTTGAAGTAAAGCTAATGACAACGAAACAAATTTTGGACACATGGTCGAGAGCTGGGAGGTTGTAGCACATCATCCATTAACCGTTATATGAGATCAACCGAGGATCAGTTGGCCAAGTTTAATCTTTAAATATGCCAACTGTACAACAAACAACAGCAGCAACAACAACAACAAAGCCATTTGTCCCAAGCATTTGGGGTAGGCTACATGAACCAAAAGAGAATTACGCCGGATCGGGCACATGAATCAGCTTTCTCTACTCATTCCTATCGAGCAATATGCCTTCACTAAGACCTTTAGCTTTCATATCTTGTCGTATTACCTCCATTCATGTTTTCTTCGGTCTCCCCTGCGCTCTTTTAATTTGCCCTAAATTGATGCTCTACTCGCCGGACTGGCGCATCTGTATGTGCCAGCTGTGAAGGTGCAAAATGAGGTAACCTTGAAACACAATATGACATGCGGGATGCGGCCATAGAAAGCTACATGGTACTGAAATGTTACTAAGGAAACAATTTGTAGCACCTTCTCTCTCTTAAAAAAACAATATGTAGAAAACACAGGAAGCCATAGTTTTTCATTTTTTTGGCTGAGAGATCTCCTAAAGTGTGAATGATTATATAAAATGTCAAGCATTGAGGAAGATGCTGTAAGCAACCTACAACGAAACAAATTTTGGACACATGGTCAAGAGCTTGGAGGTTGTAGCACATCATCCATTAATCGGTATATGGGATAAACTGAGGATCAGATGGCGAAGTTTAATCTTTAAATATGCCACTGTGAAGGTTCAAAATGAGGTAAACATGAAACACAATATAATATGCGACCATAGAAAGCTACATGGAACTGAAATGCTACAAGGGGAACAATATGTAGCACCTTCTCTCTCTAAAAAAATAGACAATATGTAGAAAACACAGGAAGCCATAATTTTCCATTTTTTGGCCGAGAGATCTTCTAAAGTGTGAATGATCATATAAAATGTCAAGCATTGAGGTCGATGCTATGAGCAACTTATGACGGGTTCAGTAGTTGAGTTTAGTCATATTGAAATAAGGAGGCGAACAAAATTAACAAAAAACAAGTGGAATGCAGTGCTGAAGATAGGAAGTGTCAGGGATTATCTGACTGATGTAGATGATGGTAAATGTACACTGCACTGTATCCGGGCAACATGCACATCATGGTGTTAGTCATACTTCACACATGAGTTAGCATCTAAAAATCAGTATTGTAGATAAGAACTATTAGTCATGTGCTTCTCACATGAAGATTCTATGATACTTGTTTCAACAATCGTACTTCTTGCTAAGCATGGTAAAGAGCGGCATGCTTGTCAGTGGGTCAAGTTTGGACCCGTACCTGAACCAATTAGACGGGTCTGATAACCAGTTCTATACCTGCGGATCCGAATAGGGCCTGGAGCCGTTTACCCTATTAGTAAACCAGTCTGGTTTGATTTTACTTGAATAATATCCGATTAGATCCGAACTTGTTTAATTAATAACTTTAACCCTCTCACTTAATCTCTACATTGCCTCCCTCTCACTCTCAGCCTCCCTCTCATTGTCTCCTTCACAACCGCCTGAGGGAGAGGAGGAAGGATTCGTCTGCAGAGATGAGGGAGCCTCTCAAATCCTCTCTGTAAATCTCAGGTTTTGCCTTTCAAATCCTCTCTAATCTCTGATCAACAAGGCTGAGATCTCAATTCAAAAAAATTTGCTCTCTTGCGTTCAGTTCTTTGTGATCAGATCAACAAGCAAGCAAAGAGGCAGTCATATCAGAGCTCAATTCCATCAAAGATATGAAGCTCTCATAATGGATCTCTCAAATGATAAGGTAAGCTGCTACCTCGATCTGATCCGATCTCATCTCTCTTCTACAATTCCCACTTTGTTTCAATCTGTGAAGCTGAATCCAAGTCTCTGATCTTTGATCGCAAGATCCTGGATCTATAGATTCAAGTGCCAGAGAGAGCTCTGATTCGGTCTTGGCCTCGGATCTATTGAAGAGCTGCACCGACTGTAGGACCACCAAGACTCCATTGTGTGAGGCTGCCTGAACGATCACGAGTCTTTCTTAAAATTATTAGATATATGTTTCGTGTAATTGATTGATTGATCTTGATCTTGATTGATCGCAGTCGCTGTGTAATGCGTGCGGGATCCAGTATAGGAAGAAGAGGAGAGAGGCGAAGGAGGTGATGGTGGTGGTGACAGCGGATGGCGGTGGGATGGGGATCAAGAGGAAGGTGTTGGAGTTGAAGGAGTGGAAGCAGAGGATGCCAATGGGGCCGTGTCTAGATGTGGTTAGGTAATAGGGTCGGGTCAGATAATGGGGTCTTGACCCATCACTAAACGAGACGGGTATGTGAACGATTATTCTAGGCCCGTAGGTAATCGGGTCGGTCTAGTACCTGTAATGGACCAATGGTAATCGGGTCCGGGTCTGGTAACTACTGTACCCACCCCGATCCTGACCTGTTGACATGTCTAAAGAGCGGTAACCATTAACCAAGCTTAGTATAGCATTTCTTCATAACTTTGTTTTCTATTTTCCGTGATTTTATATAGACGACTTTCCTTGGCAGAATTTACATGTTATTTTCATTCATAGATCTCGAGGAGACAAGGGATTAGGGGTACTGAACTATGAACAATTCAGTTTTCATTCGTTAATCCATTAAGAGCTTGAATTCTCGCCCTTTAAATAAGCTTTAACAATAAACAATCATAGATCAAAATGGAAAAACAAATAAAGGAATCAGATAATGCCATTTGAACTTCCCCCCTCTATTCCCTATGGGATTTGCTTCAGATTTATGTTGGGTCTCGTTTTTCAATTGTGTGGACAGTGGACCTCTTTTTCATTATCTAGTGATGTCTTCTAAACTACTTTATGTGCTTCGTGATCTGTAAACAAGAGCCCCTATTTAACTAAGCTACTTAACAGGATTTTTCTCCAGTTAAACTCTATACTCACTCCAAGGTATATGACAAAGTCCCATTTTATTTGAACCATTTCTAATCCTAATCTCAAATTTCTCTTTTGGTTAAAGGCTAAAAAAAGGAAGAAATGATAAGTTGAGTAGATTTGTAAAAAGACGCGTAATGAAATTTTATTTGTACCCAACTCTAGCTTAGTTAGTGCTGTTGTGGGGTTTTAAGCATCATCCCTCCCAAAAGATGTGATCTCAAAATCTCCTTATGTCCATCACATATACTCATATACACATGCATATATACATACATAAGGGTTGCCTATGATGACTCCTTAGGTAACTTTTATGAGGAATTGACTTAAAATCTCATAGATTTCATGGATGTTGAGGACTACTCATTATTCATTGGATCTCTTCGTGGTCTTCCTGTCCTAAAGCATTCATCGAAGAGAGATCATATGATTTGATTATCTCTAACTCATTATTCATGGGGTCTTATTTGTTCTATATTGAAAACCATTATTTAGAAACTACTCATTCAGATTTAAAGGTCTTCTTAGGGCTCGGAGACAACGATGAGCTGTGTATAGTCCATTGGAGTCACTCTAGGTACATTTTTCTTCCATCCATATATATATATATTTAGGTGCATCTATGGAGATACAAATGCACTGGTGGGAGAGAGAGCCCAAACCCGACCAAAAGTTCCGGGGCATCAATCGGGCGTAAATGACTATGGGCCATAATTGGGTGAACCCGTCTCACCAGGTTATTAATAGGTTGGGTTACGATAAGTGTCTTGACCTGTCTAACCTGATTTGACTCGATTAAACATGAGATTATTATTCTACTTATATATTTAAATTTAAGTGCTCCTACTTTAGCATGTATTATTTAGGAGTTCTCGTTATTGGGTTTAACTCGTGCTCTTTAAAATTTAGTTAAATAAAGACCCATATATATATATAAGTATTCAAAATACATGATTTTTGATTTTTAGTAACTTGAAATAATGTAGATCAACTTCAACGGAATGGATCTTACATTCGGATGTCGTAGGGTTGTATTTGAGTGGGAAGGATTTGGTCTCGAATCCTTTCAGAATGACACAAGTCTATCTCCCTCTCCTCCTCTGGCTGGTTTTCTTTTTAGAAGGGGCATTGATATTTCGTAAGACCTGGCTCTTTACAGTAGTAACAATAGATTATAGAGCCATCTTCTCGTCTTCCTCGAGGACCTTCTCGTTCACCCCTGGTACCACCGTGACCACCAAAATATCTACCAACGTAGTCCCCTCATCCCTCCATGTCAGCGTGACCTCCGCGACCACCATCAATTTGCCTCCTCTGAGTTACAAGGGTAGATCGATCTGAGGCTGTGTAGTAGTGTGAGATGACACTGCAGGAACGACACTCTTTAGTAAGTGATGTCGCCGGCAGAGAGCTCACAGTAGAGTTTTTCATAATCTGAGACTTAGGCAAAGAATAAACAGGGTCGAGAGTACCCAACGTCAGTACCATCAACCGGTTTCACTGATTCTACATCTACTTCACACTAGACGTGATTGAAAATATATGACGAAGCTCCTCTGCGAGGCGATTAAAGTCGCTGTAATCGTTCATGAGCTGGCCGTTCTATTTCTTTCGAAACAACTCCTGGATAAACATCGTAAGCCCTGTTGATGTTGATGCTTCCTCTGTAGATTTTGCACAGAAAATACCATAAATCCTTCACAGTCACGTAATGAAGAACTAAGTCCTGAATCTTGGGCTCTATCATGGTCAATATCTGATATAGTAGGTTGTCTTTCAGTGTCCAAGCATCTGTCACTGGAGTAGGAGGGTCTGCCAACAAATAACTAGTCTTCCCTTCGACTAGCCATATAAATCTCAATTACCCGCTTCCACTACAACTAATTAATCTCATCAAGTTTTCGGTCTAAAATCCTGTCGGAAATTATCTCAGAAATTTTCGTCTGAGCTATTGTTCCATGGACTCGCCCGCGTTTGTCTCAATAGAGTCGACCATCATAAAACAGACGAACTTGAAAAAAGAACCTCATAAAATAGACAAAAACTCTCTTACTGCACCTCACAGAAACTCTCTTACCGCCTCAGAGGTATCAACACTTTCACCGAAACATCCACCAACAAGGGCTAACCAAATATCAGAATCCCGAGCCGAAATCAAATTATCTTCAGATCTGTGGCGATGCTGTCGAGGTCGAGAGGGCACGGGTTGGGCTAAAGTAGCTGGCGGGTGGTGAAGTGGAGTCAGAGCACGACGAAGGGCCAGTAATAGAGTTGATTTTGCGAGATCTGGAGTTGAGGAGATGAAGGGGCCGACGGTGGAGTCGAAGGAAGGAGATGGCGGCGGCGCGGGCCGGAGGTGGTGAAGATGGTCGGCGGCGAGGTGGTAGGGGAGATCTTGAGTGGCTGACGAGATCTGAGAAGGCGGAGATTGGAAGATGCAGACGTTGACAACTTCGTGGTTGCGACAAGGGTGGCGTGTCCGGGCTCACAATGAGGATGGTGCTGTGGTGTCGATGTCAAGGGATCCGGTGTGAAGACTAGGTGCAGGAAGGTGGTGGTGGGCTCGTGGTCGAGGTTTGGATCTCGTCGGTGCATGGCGATGAAGAGCAATATTGCCGGCAGTCGGTGGCGAAGGCGGAGGGGCGGGTTGTCGGCGACAATGAAGTGTTGTGGCGACAAGGAACTCCGTTGTGGCGGTAGACTTGGGCTTGGGTTAGGGTTTTTGAGAGAAGGGAGAGGAAGGGGATGATGAACAGTCCCCTTTTCCATTTTTGGGGTTTTTTTTGTTAGGGCTTTGAGATTAGGGTTAGGGTTTTTGAGTGGCATAACATCATAGTTTGTGAGAGAAAGAATTATGAGATCTAGGCCTCGTACTCTAGTCTATATATAATAACCAACATAATGAGTTAGTCTCAGAGTCAATGCGTGACTAAACTAATACATAGTCTCTCTCAACAATCACCAATATGCTATTGTGATGTCCTTGTCAGTGTTATAATTTATGGGATACCATGTGCATCTATTTGTAATATGTTAATACTTACACAAACACAGACACACACACATTTGTAGTTTAGATAATTTTAAAACTCATATGGGTAAGTTCCTTTTTGTGACTATCCTATGCCATGCTTTCCGTAAATAGTTTTGCTTAGTGGTGTCATACAACTTCATCATGCTTAACATCAACCGAGAGTTCATTGTTCTACTTTATTTTGGCTGCTACTATAGTTTGGCTTTAGGTTAGAAGAAGTTCGGTGATAAATTTTGCATGAGAGATATTAACTTAATATATGGTTGATCTTTCTATATTGATTAAATTATTTTTTAAATCATGCAGAGTCTGTTGTGATTATGCCAGAATTCGGGGTGCAATTGGAAACTCATTATTGGAGGTACATTTTGTATTTGGGAAAGTTTTGTACTCACAGCATGTTGCACACAGAAATTCTTTCCTTTTCATCTCCATTCTTTAATTTCTTTTAGTTCGTAGATGGGAATTTATTGGAAAGTTCTTGCTCTGATCTGACGTATGGAAATTAGCTAATATTGTGTTGCACCTTTATACTGCAAACTTTTTTTTTGCCTTAAATTACTGGTTAAGGGTAAGTCCATCCATGTATCTATAATTAGGATCCAGTATCCAGGATCCAAGTCAGCTATCTTCCGGGGAACAAACAAAGAATTAGTACGACACGGGCTAAATATCTAATCCATAACTGTCTGTTGAAATACTTAAAGAACCAAGAAACTAACCTCATAATATCAAGTTACGAGGTTTTACCTGCTTTCTGTTGTTTTGTCTCAGATTTGGTGAGGTGCGGTCTGAATCTGACTTGCAATTCAGTTTTGCTAAAGCTTCAGACAGTTTCAGTATGAAACCTATGGAAACCTACAAACTAAATTTAGAAAAAAGGGAGAAAGAGTGACAATGTAATGTTTCTAATTTAAAATTTCATCTCCCTTCAACTTCTAAAGTCATCCCGAATTAGCATATTTTCATAATTAGATAATAATTAGATATTTTTAGTTTAATTTAATTATAATCTTAATTTAACTTTAAATGATGACATTCATATTAATTTGGATTAATTTTTCGATTGGCTTTTGGGTTAACAGGTTGAGTATTAGAAGTTCATTCTTGATTTAACGTCCACTTAGCCTACATCATTCGTATTATGTGCTTTTTGCGCACTATGCAAAGAATCAAAGTACCTACATGTTTATCGACGCTAAAACTTGAAACAGAACATATCGAAACCTTTAACAAAAGTAGGGTTCGAAGCTGAGTTCTCAAACTTGGATTATATAATAACTAATACAAAATTTTAATACTAAGAGTTAAAATTTTGGAAAAAAAAAAAAATTTAAGGTTCGAAATCTCAGAGTCGGTATCGGAATCGTCAGATAGCTAATAGTATCGGAATCGGCCGAATCATCTTGTTGATATCAGAATCGGTGAAAAAAATTTAAAAAATAAAAATATTTTAAAAATTATTTAGATAATCACCATTTGACTTATTTTTTAAAATAATTGATGAAATTTGAATAACATTTTGGCAAATTTTATAAAACACAATAGCTAAGTATAGTTAAATGTATATACATAAAGTATTTTAATGAAAAAGTGGATAAATTAATTAGATAGTTGTTTTCTAATAAATTTAAGTCTATGTTTTTGCTAAGTGCTTATAAAACAAATTAAATATTATTTTGTTCGATAGGTAATTAGCTGTATTTATGCTAATAAACTAATAATTATTTTTGTTAACCAATTAATTTATAAATTTATTATATACTATATATATACACATACATATAATATATCATTAAATCTAATAACTCTCTCCCTCCTCCCACGCGTGGCTTCTCCTTCTCTTTCTCTCGTCACACACCCAACCCCCTTCCCCGAACTCCCTCTCCCACTCCCCCCGATCTCTCTCTCGCTTCCTGACCTCTCTCCCCCTCAGATCCCCCTCTCTCGATGAACAGAATCGGCAGGGAAATCGGCCGATTCTACTTCTTCCGAGCCAATTCCACGCCGTCGCCGTCGAAACTGGTTTTTCCATCCTGATTTGCTCTCGGGTCCGGCCGATTTGTATCGGAATCGGCCGATTCCTCAATCTATGATAAAAATGTTATGAACAAAGTTTTTTGATCATTCTGCAAATAGTTGAATGCTATCACAAAGTGCCCTCACACATACATAATTGTGGATCATGAATCATGAATGGTGCTTGCATCCATTGTTTATGGTACTTGTAATAGTGTCTTAGCTATGGAAATTTTGTTGTACGGTTGTCTGAATCATATGCAGAAGAAATAGTTGAGAATAATTTTTTTTCTAAAGTTAAGTTTATATCTCTGATCCAAGCAAATAGAGGTCTCTTTTTCTGGGATAAATTAAAAGTTTAATGGTAATGGTTGTTTTTATTATTATTATTATTATTATTATTATTTTTTTTTTTTTTTTGCATAGCTTCTGATAAAGGATGGAGAAGTTGACCTTTTATTGATCCTGCAAGCTGCATTCAAAAACTTAAGGTTAGAACTTAGAAGTACCAGAGCGAACTTCACAAGAACCCTTTGAAGCTTAAGTTTAAAACTATGGAAGAGGGAAGAAATTGAACTTGAAGAAGGAAAGAGTTCCTTTTTTTTGGAAAAAGCCATTTCTTGAATTTATTTCATGTAAATAGGGTTGTTTACTGTACTAAGCACCTCATGAGAACGAGAAGGCATATCATTATAGCTCCAGGACCGTACAAAGAAGAGTGAATTGCCACTTGCACAAGCTTATGAGCTGCATAATTGAACTCTCCTCTGTAATGGTAACTGAGGTTTTTTTTTAGGGACAGAGCTTGGATATGATTTTTATTTATTTATTTATTTATTTATTTTTGTGTGTGTGTGTGTGTGTGTGTGTTGGGGGGTGGGGAGTAAAATTGATATATTTGAACTACCAACACCCATACACCAAAAGATTTGTTTACTTGAGATAAACTTATGTCTATAACTTCTAAAATCTGAAATTTCATATATAATATATTTTTAATGGTAAATTAGATATTGAAAAAACTTCTCAGCTTGTTGACAGTAAAATAATGGAAATTCGTTCATGCTTTCTACTTTTCCAAGTACATGAAAAAAGTACATAAAGAAAAAATATACTAATTGAGCAATAGTCTGTTGTTGTTGGTTTTTGAACCTTTCGAACTTTACATCTACCCTATATTAATATATGCAACAAATAAAGTTTATAGAAATTATGGGTTTAGGTTCCAGAAGAAGACCAAAAAGTTACAAGGAAGATCCAATATCACAGCTTTTACCTTTTATTGGCAGTAAACACGGAAGTGTAGTGATTAAAGTCAAATGAACATTAATAAGGAATAAATCAGAAAGGAAATATTTTGATAGAGGTTTAGCCTTTTAGGGTGCAGTTAGGATTTTATGGGATTGATTCTTAACGCAGCTAAGATTTAGGAACTAAGAAAAGTCTTAGATAAAGTTTATGTCAATGTAACCTATTCTAATTCGTGGTGCATTCTCGATGCGGATCATCAAAACTACGACCTGAGAATAAAAGAAAAGCATCAGTGACTAATTGGTTCTCTGAGTTCTTTTGAATATTTAGAGCTAGATTTTTTGGGCTTTTTGGCACTTATACGGTTATACCATAGCTTTCTATTTTTTGAACAAATATCAAGTAAATGCTTGTTGTATAAATACCAAAAATGAATGCTTCTATTATCATAATTCTTAATTTTATGTGTTCAAATATATTTGAATGTCTCGTCTTTGCCCACATGTACACAAAAAATACATTTATAAGTATCCAAATAACCCTAGTGAATGCTTCCAAGTTTAGCATGAATGGAAATATCAATCTAAGCCTTCCCTTTCGTACGGTTTATCATTTAGAATTGCGTACTTGTACCACAAACCAAAGCTACCTTAAATTTGGTTACTTTTGTTTCAGTTACATGAATTTTTTTAGAACACAGGCAGTTACAGTGGAATATTCTTGGCCATAGTGGATAACTTAAATATTTTTTTCGAGAGTGGGAGAAGGGGGCAAGGTTTGGCCCCCTTAGGTTGTGATTGGCAAGTGGAGTTAAGAATTAGGATTTAATGCCTTGAAAAGAGAATAGGAAACAGTTATGAATCATCTCTTTTTGTTGTTTGGTTGGAATTAGATTAGTTAGAGTTAGGGGTTGAGATAGAGAGAAAGGCTAATTTCCAACCTTTTGGGTGAATTAATAATTCTTGAGTTTTGGAGAATTGGGTGGATTTCGAGGTGGTTTTGAGAGTGGTTGAGCTAAATCTATTTTCATCATGACTTTTTAACTCTCGCTAGAATCTAGTCATTTGTCAAGAGTTAGCCGAAACTAGATCAATTCTTGAGCCAACTCCACTTGCTAAACGAGGCCTTAGGCTATCTGGCTTCCCTCATAATTTTGTTAGAGGAGCTTGCGACAATCAATGACTGTATGAGCTATCCTCTATGTTGGTAGATTGGGGCCATTAACCTATTCCACCACAGTTTTGGAATCACTGAGAACAAGATATTAACTATGGGTCTGTTTGGTTGCCGTAATTCGTAAGTCGTAATTGGTAAATTCTTTTACAGTTGTAAATGAGTTACATGCATGTAAGTTTTACGGTGTTTGGTTGGTAATATAAAGTTGTAAGTAGGAAAGTGTATTGTGTTTTACGGTGTTTGATTGTCGTAATGTGTAAGTCGTAAGTGGAAAAGTTGACCACAATATTAACTATTTGGTGGTTTAAAAATTTTTAATATTACAAATATATACTAAAAATGCTAAATATTAAAAAAATTAATATTGACATAAAAAATAATACAAATTTGCATGACCACAAAATTAACTGTAAGTGGGCTGTAAGTGAGTGAAAATTGGGTTGCAAGTGAGTGGGTAGTTGAGTTGCGTAAGTCTTTTAAGAATTACGATCCAAACAACATCGTGGTTGTAATTGGGTTGTAAGTCATTTACGAATTACGGTATGTTACGACTTTTACGTCCAAACAAACAGCCTCCAAGAGTCCAACTACTAACAAGATTCATGCTCTCATGGCATAAACCTCAGCCACCCAACGACTAGCCTCGTATCTCATTCATCTCGACTCCAACTAACATTGCCTTTATGGTCCCATCTTATCACACAATGCAAGCCTTGAACTTGCGTGTTGTCATGTCAACGCTCACTTGGAGTGCACCATATCTAGGCCTCAACCATCCATGAGTCTGTATTTTAGAGCTTGTGGGACTCATGTTGTAATTTTGCCAGGTTTCATATGTAATTTTTAGGTGCCTAAAAAAAGATTTTGAGATCCAAGGGCTGAAAATAATTTCCCCTTCTTTTATACTGACCTGAACCCATTTTCAGGGCAGCACAAAGGTTAACTCCGTGGCCACCTCGGGCAGGGGGTCATGCTGGTGATGGCAGCCGACTAGGTCGCCGCCGGCGAGCCCTCACTCGAAAACTTATTTCCCCCCCTCTTTTCTTCTTTCAATCAAACCGAAAGTTAAATGTTTGATTTCTATCCATGATGTAATGAATTAATCTTCTATAAGAGTTAAAAGATATCGTGGATTAAGTATTGATTTGAATCAATTGGAGAAGTTAGGAATTTACTTTAAAAGAATTCTTTTTTTTTTCTCTTCTTTTTTCTATCCTCTTTGCTTCAGTGAGGCTTGAGGTGAGATTGGGTTGGAGAATAACGAGGAGAGAAGTGGAGATTGATATATATAGTTATTTCATCAATGGGGACACATGTCTCCCTCATCTCTCTCCTTCACTATTCGAGAGACAAATGCCCTAAATTTTTAATTAAAAATTTGCCACCCAATAGCATGAGGGCAGCCATGTGTTTTTTCCATTTATCTCCGCAACATTTTCGTTTTTTTACGAAATAACACCAAAATGTTTTGGGTGTGTGTTTTGGACTTAAAGGGGGATGGGAAGACCACTTACCATTGGTAGAATTTTCTTGTAACAATAGTTATCAAGCTAGTATTAGTATGGCACTGTACGAGTGTCTTTACGGTAGAAAGCTTAGATCACCTATTTTTTTGGGTAGAAACTGGAGAATTGTAGGCTACTTGTACCAGAGATCGTACAGATTATCATAAAAAAGATCAAATTGATTCGGGAAAGGCTTAAGACGGCTCAGAATAGGAAGAAGAGTTATGCATATACCAAAAGAAGGAAACTAGAATTCCTAGTAGGAGACTGTGTTCTTGAAGGTATCTCCAACCAAAGGAGTGATGAGGTTTAGAAAGAAGGCTAAACTAAACCCAAGATTCTTTGGACCTTTTGAGATTTTGGGGCGAGTGCGAGAAGTTGCTTGTATAATAGCCCTACCTCCAGAACTAGCAAGCATATATAACGTGTGCCACGTTTAGATGCTAAGAAAATATGTACTAGATCCAAATCATGTGATAGATTATTCACCACTTCAAATTCGCGAAGATGACATATGGAGAGCAACCACTTCAAATAAGCAAGAAAATTTGTTTAATCAAGATACTATGGGCCTGTTTGGTTAAGGGTGGAAGTAAGGAAGTGAGGAAGTGATAATAGTTCCCTTTGGAACTTGAGAATTGGTTAGTAAGTTTTCTGGTGTTTGGATGTTGTTGGGAAGTGTAATTTGGAAAATGTTATGTCTTTTCCGGTGTTTGGATGGTAATGTGGAAGTGGAAGTGGAAAAGTTGACCACAAAGTTGACCGCAAAATAATATTAAAATAAAAATTAATTAAGAAAAATAAAAAATGGACTGTAATTAGAATGCAAGTGAAATTTACATGATCAAAAAATTAACTGTTTTGCGTTACAACGTATTACAAATGAGATTTACATGACCACAAAATTAACTGTAGCACTCTGGAAGTGAGGAAATGATTGTGTAAAAGAGAGAATAGAAAAGGAAAAGGGGTTTTCTTATTTTCCTTTTCCGGTGTTTGGATAGATAGGGAAGCGATCAATTATACTTCCCCATTTCCTTACTTCCGCCCACTTCCTTCAAACCAAACACCCCCTATAACAAGATCACTTGATACAAGGAGCTACATGCAGTGATCAAAGAATCGGCCGAGTCGGATACGACTCGGCCGAGTCGTATCCGACTCGGCCCCCTCCGGTTTGACTCGGACCCCCGAGTCAGTCTAGGATCGCCGAGTCACCCGAGTCGGGTCCGAGTCGGACCCGATCCGGGTCGACTCGGCGCCCGTGATCCTTCAATTAAAAAGGGCCTGCGTATGAGAGAGAGAGATCAGATCGATCTGATCTCTCTCTCTCACACGCTGCCCCCTCCCTCTCGCGTCCCCCCGCGTCGCCGTTGCCTCGCCGTCGCCGTCGCAGGTAATTCTCTCTCCCTCTCTCTTTCCGTCTCTCTCTCTCCTGCTGTGTCTCTCTCTCTCACACGCTGCCCCCTCCCTCTCGCGTCCCCCCCGCGTCGCCCTAGCCGTCGCCGTCGCCTCGCCGTCGCCGTCGCCTCGCCGTCGCCGTCGCCTCGCCGTCGCAGGTAATTCTCTCTCCCTCTCTCTCCCTCTCTGTCTCCGTCTCTCTCTCTCCTACTGTGTCTCTCTCTCACACGCTGCTCCCTCCCTCTCGCGTCCCCCCCGCGTCGCCCTAGCCGTCGCCGTCGCCTCGCCGTCGCAGGTAATTCTCTCTCCCTCTCTCTCCCTCTCTGTCTCCGTCTCTCTCTCTCTCTTTCTCCCGCTGTGTCTCTCTCTGTCGGACTCTCTCCCTCTCCCTCTCAGTCTCTCTCTCTCCCCCTCTCCCTCTCTCTGTGCCTCTCTCTCCCTATCTGTCTCCGTCTCTCTCTCTCCTCCTCTGTGTCTCCCTCTCTCTCCCTCTTTGTCTCCGGCTCTCTCTCTGCCTCTCCCTCTCCCTCTCTGTCCCTCTCTCTCCCTCTGTCTCCGTCTCTCTCTGTCGGACTCTATCGCCGTCTCTCTCTCTCTCTCCCTCTCAGTCTCTCCCTCTCCCTCTCTCTGTGACTCTCTCTCCGTCTCTCTCTCTCTCTCTCTCGGACTCTCTCTCCCTCTCAGTCTCTCCCCCTCTCCCTCTCTCTGTCTCTCTCTCTCTGTCCCTCTCTCCCTTTCTCTCCGTCTCTCTCTCCTCCTCTGTGTGACTGTGTCTCCCTCTCTCCCCTCTGTCTCCGTCTCTCTCTCCGTCTCTCTCTCTGTTCCTCTCTCTCCCCCCCCCCAGTTTAATTTTGATACATGAATTTTGATATCTACAATTTTTTATGATTTGTCATGAATTTTTCATAATTTTTTTGGCGCTCTATGTAGCGTTTTGCGCGTATCGGCCGAGTCCGATCCGAGTCGCCGAGACCGATCCGTCTCGGTGCCGGCCGAGTCGGCGGCCGAGACCGAGACTTTGAACCATGGCTACATGGGCACGTGAAGAAGAGATGATGGAGAAGTATCCATATTTATTTTAGTAAAGTACATCCAGTTTAGAGGACTAAATTTTTTTTTTTAAGGATTTGGATTTGGAAACCTGAAAATTTCAACCAAATTTAGTTACTAAAATCAATATATTATATTAAGAAATATTTAGTGTTATTTTGTAAAAAGTTGTTGGGGAGATAAATGGAAAGTGCGTATGTCTCCACTCATTCTATTGGGTGGTAAATTTTTAATTTAAAAATCTAGAGCACTTGTCCTTTGAATGGTGAAGGGGAGAGATGAGAGAGACACGAGTCCCATTAATGAAATAACTATGTATATAACATTCTCCTCTCCTCTTTTCATGATTCTCTCCAACCCAATCTCACCTCAAACCTTAGCTAAATCAAAGAAAAGAGAGGAGAGAGAAAAAGAGAGAAGAAGAGAAAAAGAAAAGTTCTTTGAAGGCAACTCCTAACTTCTCCAATTGATTCAAATCAACACCTAGTCTATGATATCTTTTTTTACTTTTATGAAGATTAAGATTTATTACATTATGGATAGAAATCAAACATTTAACTTTGGGTTTGATTGAAAGAAGCAAACAAAGGGGAAAAATGAGTTTTTAGCATTTATTATAAGTAGGGTTGGAGCGTTGAAAGATAGCTCAAGGTGATGTAACACAGGTTAGAATCACAATCACCTTCAAATTGAGAAATGAAATTAAGGTTTTGATAAGAATAATGAGTAAAGGAATTAGAATTTAGAAATAGAACCAAATAGATTTGGGTTTCGCACCCCTTGCACGGGCTTCACACTTCATACACCACGGACTTCACATCTCAATACTCAAGAGCACACTCAACAGAGTTAAACTGAAAAGTTTTAATTTATTTATTGTCTAATAATAGAAAGAAATCTAATGCCTATATATATGCTTTTACAAAAAAGCTTTTCTAAGGGGATAACCGATGTACTAAACACCCGCATAAAAAAAGACAACTATTCAAATAAACTAAGGCAGGATAACGCCGGTGTAATATCCTCATCATTTCCTCTGGGGTGAGAGACTCGACCCTGTCGAGTGAGGGCTCCCCTCATGATACATCTCAATCGGACCAAGGTGGTGGTCGTGGCAGCAACACTACTGCATCACATCGAAGCCAAGGTGGTGGAGGTGGAACTGACTTCCGTGACAAACAAGTGGCATGGGAGCTCGAGCAAGATACATTCAGCGGGACAGGTCAACTCAGCTTCACTGAAATCTAACTCATATACCTGTATAATGATCTCCTGCGAAATTTACTCCTGAGTAAGGATCTGCAGGGGATCGTACACATCATGCGATCTTAAGAAAAACGAGGTTCTCATAGCTGCCACATTTGGTGTTAGATCTATAGAAGATGCTGCTGGAAGATTTATAAGGGTCTCAATAGGCAACTCTACAACTGTCATGAGCCGTGGGGAAATCTCTTGTTGTGACACTAACTCAGCAACAACTTTTGGCCTTGGCTTATCATCAACTTTTGGCTTTGGTTCTGGATCTTCAACAACCTCTACCGTCTTGCTTTCTAGCATCTTCATCATGCCAGTGAGGATCTCCTTACATTCAGCGTTTAGATCGCTGAATTGTGACCCCTCGGGACGTGAAGCATACCGAGCACGAAAAAGCTCTTGTAAGATAAGTCAACTTCGGAAGTCGATATGACTGTCTTTCCACCACCAATAAGTTTTTCCAATCAGTTTCAATTGGACATAGTGACACTTCTGCGCAGGTGTTAAGGAGAAATACCTAAAGAAATTCTCAAGATGGTTTCCTTACTTTTCATACTCATCCTGATTATTAGAACTTCGAAAATACAGGAGAGCTGCATACATGTCTCTTTCAACTTCCTTCTCATCACTATCAATATATATGTATCTGCCATAAAAGAAAATCTTATGAATAAAACTCAGCGGATAAAGATCAGAGGTTACCCAAGAATGTCAATGGCTCGAACTGAATTCAAATCGGGCTGAAAATGTGGCCTGAAATGCTGATTTTTTTGTTGGGACTGTACGGCACCAAACACGGGCTTGTTGAGATCGAATCTGCTGCTCAAGCGCTTTGAAGTCTCTCCAGTGGCTCCGGGGCTCAGTCACGAACCCAATGCTTCAAACAGAGCTCGAAACGGACTCCGAACGGGCGAGAAACGAACTCAGGACTGAGAATGTGTTGCTGTTGTTGAGCTAGATCAGTCGACTCAGTGAGTTGACTCAGTCAGACTGGTTCAGTTTGGGTCTGAATCGACCGGTCTAATTTGACTGGGTTCAGTTGGACCGCCTGGTTCAGTTGAAATCAGGTCGGGTTGGGTCGGTTTGTGGATCCGACCAAAACCAAACACAACAGGTTAACACTTAATCGGTTGGCTCAGGTTTAAAAAAACCCACATAAAACCCATATAAATCCACCCTCTTTTTGCCCCGCTTGCTCGAAACTTGGGCTTGCAAGCCCTGAGTTGGCGGCGGCAGCGACGGGTCCGGCGAGGGTTGGGGTAGAGCGGCGGTCTCCGGTGAAGGCAATGACGTCGGCGTGGCGGCGAAGGCGTGGATCTGATCGGTCGTGACGAAGTTGAAGGAGGCGGCGGCGTGAGTTGCAGCGACAGAGAAGGAGAAGATGGCGAGGGTGAAGACGACGAGGCTGTGGGGACTTCGGTGAAGATCGGAGGTGGTAGCGATCTCGTCGAGGGGTCTAGGGTGGTATGCTCTGGTGGATCTGGAGACGATGACGACGATGAATGAGCTTGATGGAGGTGGTGAACGACGACGTTCAGTGGCGTCAGCAGAGGATTAGAGAAGCAGACGGAGGGGATCGAGGTCCATCGGGGAGGATCATGGAAGATGATGGTGAGGAGTTCTCGATCGGAAGTGGGGATGATAAAGATGGTGCGGCGGCGGCGGGAGAGGCAGGCTTGGGGAGGGCTGATGCTGGCGTTGGACTTGGTTGGGATGAGGGTGAAGGAGATGGTAGAGAAACTAGGGAGGAAGGAGGAGATGAAGGATGAACAGTAGGATTTGTAATTTTTTTTTTGTTCTCTGGAAGAAGAAGATGAACATTAAACGAGGGATTTCAGATGGGTTTCAGATGAGATTGGGATAGAGATGGTGAAGATGATGGGAGTGATGGCGGCGGTTTGTAGAGGCTGCGGCGTCGGCTCCGGGGGTTCTGGAGTTGAAATGGGGGACGATGAAGGAGGCCATAGAGGAGGGACGACGGGAGGTGGTGGTGCCGGGCGGCAGCGACCTGAGCAGTGGAGTTGAACAAATTCTTTTTTTGATTTTGAAGGAAGATGTATAGTGAGGATTTTGAATTTTTTTGTGCATTTTGATGGATTTTTTTGGCTACAGTGTATTTTTTTTGAATTTCGGAATAGATCTAGTGTTTGAAAGAGATGGAGAAAAAAAATCTGGAAGGGGATTGAAACCTAAGCTCTGATATCAAACTGATGTAACACACGTTAGGATCACAATCACCTTCAAATTAAGAAATGAAAACTAGGATTTTGATAAGAACAATGAAAAGAGGAATTAAGGTTTAGAGATAGAATCAGATAGATTTAGGCTTCGCACCCCTTTCGCGGGCTTCGCACCCCTTCCATCACGGGCTTCGCACCCGAGCACACTCAAGAGAATATAACTGAAAAGTTTTAATTTATTCATTGTCTAATAATAAAATCTGATGCCCTAAATAGGCTTTTACAAAAGAGCTTTTCTAGGGGATGACCGATGTGGTACTAAACACCCATATAAAAAAAAAAGACAGCTACTCAAATAAACTAAGGCATGAAAACACTGCTCTGATGGCCTCATCACAAGGCGTGTGTTGTGATTGAAGGAGTTGAGAACTTTTTGTGCTCAAAAACCCGTTTCCATCTAGCTTACTGGAGGTGCCAACATCATTATAGCACCAACTCTAAACAAATCCTCATCACCATTGCCTCCAAGCAACCATCTCTCAACGATCAAAATAATATTATCAATGAGACCCGTGGTGTGAGAGAATCAAGAGGGGGTCCAAATTTGCTTGAAATAAGAGCAGTGATGAAGGAGATGTGAAGGGGTATTGGAGCATAGTTGAAGAGGGAGCATGCATTGCTTGTCCCTGTGAAGTCTCGAGCTCCTCTCAATTGTTGAGAGGGCATTGATCATGGCCTGTGTTGCACGGCCACGGCCACTTCAAGATGGATACGACACGCAGACACATGACAAATTCTTAAAATACACGACTCCCCTGTTGGACATGTGTTGGACATGATTCAACTTCATGATAGTAGTGTCTGTGCTAAATTGATCATAGCTCACTAGATGAAGGATCTCTGACTTTATATCTCACCTTGACCACGACTTTTTGAATGTAGATTCTTAGCCAAAATTGTTCAGACTCTTATACATTGACTTTGAGATAAGACTCCATCCTGAGGAGTCCATATCAGCCGATTTTCCTCGTTTCGTGTGGATGTGGGTGCTTGTGCATGTGGAGGTAATAACTATTGCATAAAAGGCGAGTTTCCCAAGTCCCGGGAATGCGAGTGTGCCAGCTCTCCCTACCCAAAAACAGCCATGTGCGCACATGGGCCTTTGACACGTGTTTTTGAGCGTACAATCAGTACGCACTGTAACATGAATTGAGTCTATGTTTCTTCAATAAACTGATGGCGGAAACAAAGCTAAAACCTAATTATGCCTTAGTCATGGTTTTCTCTATTAAGTCTTCAATGGGTTTGTGACATTACATGCACTTTTGAGTTATCTTTTAACTCTCTTCCCTAATCTTATCTGGTACTCTCTTTTAAGAATATAAATTTTCATAACAGTTTCATTTGATTCTAATTTCGTAATGTTAATACTGTAAGTATTACATTGTTTGGAAGAGTCTGGGATTTAGAATCTGATAGACTCGATCATTTTGTCCTTAGAAAGTAATTCTCTGCTATTATATGAAAAAAAAGAAGTAATTTGTTCTTCATGCAATGCATTCATCTGCTTGGGTTCCATGTGGTGTTTCAGATTATTATTATGTTATCTCCATCTGTGGCATTCATATCTTATTCTTTCTCATCTAATGGTCTTCTAACTTTTATCTTCTTTAATCTAGTGGGAGAATCAGCCGACGCTTTGTCCCCATTGGGAAGATTCTTAGACCAGTATTAAATGAATGTGTAACCCCTGTAACCTGTTATTGGAGCTTGGCTTTGATTTTACGTGGGGAGGAGCAGCTTTTGCTAGTTTTCCAGGTAAAGGATGGTTTTTGAGAAATCAACTTAATTATTGAGATACTCAGTCTACTTTAAAAACCCGAATTACCTTTGCAGGAATTGCAACCGCCTCTTAATATGTTGGTCCCAGTGTGGAAGGCTTTATGTGCTGCCACTGACTGCAAAGAAACAAACTCTTCTTGAAGCTGGTAAGCTGTCCTGGTTCAACTTAAATAAGCTAAACGTACTATCTCAACATGCTTTGAGTCACATCATTTATGAACCCATTGAACAGAATGAGAATGCCTATACCATTAGAAAAATCTGAGTAATCTTTTTTTATTTTTTAAATATGTATGTTCAGTACAGTGCTGTACCAAATGTAACTAGCATCAATGTGCTTCCCCTAAACGACTAATGATGTTGACATGCTCATTTTTCATGGCCTCATTGTGATGAGAACATTTCAACTATATACTGCTAAATCTAATTTGCTTCTGTTCCACCAAGAAATGGAGACAGTGCTCAGTCATTACTACAGCTACAAAGTACCTGCGTTTTCTCTACAAATGTCTGCTTTGGCAGAGAAAATGGTGAAATCGCAGGACACTCCGGATTACATGTCTTTTCTTTTCAACATGGTTTATCCTTGCCCTTGTGTTGATTTCATCCTTGAAATTTAAATAATGCATTCACATTGCGGCTGATGATATCATGATTTTCCTTGTTCCTTATTATTATTTTTTTGGTTCCCTTGTAAAGTGTATGAAATACCTTCAGGATTCTAACAGCGATCACGAAGTATTGTTTAAAACATATTTAGTAATCCTGTGTGTTTTTCTAGCTGGTTTGCAGCTAACTCGCGTGATACTATTCAATTTCTATAAAATATTTGATATCTTGGAGACTTTAAGTTGTGTGATTTCCTCCTGATTGATATGTTTATCAGATAAAGGAGAAAGTTGGTGTGCATGGTAGTTTTGGTGCTTTTGTTGGATCTATCTATGCTTTTCACCGCCCCATGTCCTAGTCTTCCCTTCATTTGCTGGTCAAGTTCAAGTCTTTGTGTAGCTTGCTTGATCTCCAATTTATTTGATCTTATTATTTATATCATACTTCTGATCTTGATACAACACTGCTGACCCTGAAATTCTTGTGGAGCTGAAGGAGCACTCAAGAAAATGAATCAGACAATAAAAGATAATGACCTCAGATTGGCTATTCACACAGCCTGGTGGCCTTTGATATCAATATCAAAATTTTCATTTCCGTCAATCTTCTAAATAGCAACTTGCATCCTTTAAGCCCATCAGATCGCCAAGGCTTTCAAAGACAGTTACAAACACGGCGCCTTTTTATCTATAACTGTGTTCCTTGCTTCTCCTTCATTCCTATCCTTTCCTGACTGCTCTTAGTTCTTCCTACTGCAACTGTTCTGGCCAATCTCTTATAAGCATAGATGCAGACCCGCCGCGTCATTCTCTGATGATTTTGGGCCGTTAAAGTTCAGTTTTATCCAAACTAACAGCTGGTGAATTAAACATCATTTTTACTTGTTGGCTATGAGACTTGGGGGCTTGCCATGACCTAAAGGGAAACTGGCCTGATTTAGATTCCTTTCATCATGGAGAACCCCCACCATATTTTTTTTTCCTTGGACATATTTTTAGCTTTCGGTGGTTTTCTTATATATAAGAAAAAGCTTTTTAAATAACATTCACTGGGTAAAGTTTAATCTTTCGATATATGTTGCAGGGATGCAACAAAACCACTATTTTATCTTTTTCTTTCTAATTTCCATTGAGTTCTTGATAATCTTTGGGGAGACAGATATCTAGTGCATCGTTACTTCATTAGGGTGTTGCATTTATTATTTGTTCTTCTTATGCAAGTAATTATCTTATTGAAACATGCTGCACAAAGTTTTTTTTACAGACACCTTATACCTTGGATTTTTATTCTAGACATCTTAGCTGCTAAAACTATTATATTTCATCTCAAAAATTTTCTGTATATTCATTTGACTGAATTCATGGATGAACTTATTGGTGGTTTTGCTGCTTAAGATGGCCTCTATAACAGTTTGAGAACTTAATAAGAGCATCTATAGTATCATAAAGTTCTCTTTTGTCAACCTAGGATTTGTGAGTGGATGTATCATCAAGGTTGCCAGAGCTCAAAAACCATTCTGGACCCCAAACAATACTAAAAATCCCTAACGAAGCATTCGCTGTCACTACCATGTATAATTTGAATATGATTCTTTGACTCCTATGATTGAGCTATTTTGATAAGTAACAATTCAGATTACCTGTAAAATCATTACTCTTGCTTTGCTAGTGTCGAGCAAAGTTTACAAGTTTCATTTAGGTTTGTATTTTCTTGGTAAATACCCCTTAAATCTTATTTATTTAGGAAGTTACCCCCAAATCATTGATATTGCCAATGAACCCCCCAAGTCTTCCGGGTTTTAAAAATCTATCCCTCATCTTTGATAATTTAAGAATAAAAAAGGAAGTTCTCGTACTTATTGTTGCCTAATATTTTTTAAAAATGATTAACCTACCCTTGTGCTCTTTGATCCTGAATCTAACCGTTTCCTAACCCCAACCTCAACCCAACCTTAACTAGCCCAACCCAATCAAACCAAATCGTAGCCTAACATCCCAAACAGTCCATCTCCAGTCCTCCAACGAAGAGGTGAAGGATACAAAGAAGTGAAAGATGCAGGTGGTGAGAATTTTTGGTCCAAGGGTGGATTGAGAGCATGAAGAGGAGAAGAAAAGGAGAGAAGAATTAAAAGAAATGAAAATAAACAAGGAGAGGAGAATTTTGGGTTGGGTTAGGATGAGAAGAAGTGGGGAGAGCAGAGCATAATGGGTATTCACCTCTTTTTCCATCCAGAATACGAGGGGGATAATTTCTAAAACTCAAATATTTTCAGGTGTAACTTAGCAATATCAATGATTTGTAGGATATTTATCTAAACATGATAGATTTAGGTGTATGTATCTAAAAAAACCTTGAGATTTGTTTGGCTACTGAGAATCTGCTAGAGGGCTCCATATCTTGTTTAAAATTTGATAGGTAAGCTAAACTGTCAGTCTCATTTTCCTCTTCACAATGTCAAGCTTTTTTCACTTGAAACAATTTGTTGTATTTAATTTTATTCATATGGGCAGTGTTGTCACCTAATTCTTTCATTTCCAACTGTTTAATTTGTACATGCCATGAAAGTGTCAAAGGCTTTAATATAACCTTAAAACCTGACAATCAATGAGGGGACCATATGGGATTGAATTCCAGTCAACACTGTGCAAGATTCGTAATCATCTAAAAGATGAACACACAGTACATAGTTAATAATTGAAGTATGATACAATAGAAGAATTGTACCTGGTCATCTGGTTAAACTCAGCCTTCAAAAAGTAGTTATCGTATTCAACTCTAACTTGTGCACATCTGATCTCGAAGAAATTATGGACTCTGATTGAGATGGTACAGCCTCTTTTAAGCTAAGGACGTGTTTGGTTGCTGGAAAGAGAGGTGAAGAAAAAGGTGTGGGCCCTCACGTGTCAGATTTCAAACGTTTTCGGCCGATTGTGCTCAGAAATCTGACACACCACTATGGTGATAAAAATATGAGGTGGAAGAGGAGTTTTCTCCCTCAACTTCCACAACGAACAAACATTATGAAAGAAAGGAAAAGGTGTGAGACCCACAGGGGAAAAAAAATGGTTTTCCATCGACTTTCAAGGCAAACAAACAGGTGCTGAAAGTCATATCCGATACTTTCGCCAGTAAACATGGAGATGTCAAGTATGCCTCAACTAATGGGTACTTTTTAATGTAGTAAATGCTCCCAATGTCAAGTAATTTGACTAATAAGAGTCCCCTTCTGTATTCTTATGTAATTAAAACGTACTGACTGGAACCATGTTGCAGTGCGGACCTACCCCTGCTAATTGATAAACTACGAAGCCTTTGTACAACAAGATTTCTTCTTTCTATTAGTAGGAAATAATATCGGGTCCTCTGTTAGTATGTATGAAACAGAATATTCTCTGAGACTGGAAACCATAATTAAGGAAAGGTCCTTGCCTGATGTCTCTTGTACCTTACTACCTTTAACTCTCCTTGCCCTTCGTGTTCTCTATGGATATGCTAAGATTTTTCTTTCTATTGTTCGTTTTTAATTTTTTTTTTTTTACTGAATGGAAGGCATCTATTTTTTGTATTACCATTTTATTTATTTTTTGATAAAATCATTATTTGAGGCAATAATCCATGTCAATAATGTAAGAGTTAATCCATCTTGCAAGAGAAGAAACTATTAACCAGATGGATAATACTTTCTATGCTGTTAATTTGATATTTGTTTATATTCAACCATTTTACTTGCTACTATATACATGAAGTGTGCCTTCATGTAATCTTTATTTAAGTGTTATTAAAAGATAATGAGCTTTAGTTCTGTTGTATATAATTTTTTTTAAGAAATTTGGGTTACGGTGAATATTTGTAACAGAGTAGAGATCTTTTTTCTTCCAAGGTGTACTCATAGGTACATGCCAGGTTTTGTTTATAATAAAGTTGGTTTTGCCTTTTCAGTTCCTAAAACTGAATATGATATAATAAAATATTGTGGCATAAAAAGGATGTCAAAAACTAATGGCCGTTATGTTAGCTGTCATGGACTTTTTTCAAACAATTGGGATGTCAAAAACTAATGGCCATCATGTTAGCTATAGTGGACTTTTTTTTTCAAACAATTGGGTTCACTTTGCAAAGTTGTTGTATTGACTGAGTGACAAATGACTGGGTTGGCGTGAAGTAAAAATTCCAGGGTTCTTCCCCAAAGTTTTGACCTCTCACTCATTTTTCTGCCATAAAAAAGATATCAATTCTTCTCAATTATGAGATGCTTATATTGTTTATGCTGACAGAGGAATCGTATGTATGCTATATGCGCTATGTAATTCCATTGCTGCTAGCAATACACCCTTTAACTTGCACTTTATTTGGCTTGTTATTTCTTTTGAAAAGTGTCATATAAATGGAACAAATCAAAATGGATTTTAGTCCAAATGCCTCTTTATCTGGGAATGCAATCACTTGTTGTCTGATTGGTATCACTTTTTTGGTTGACATATTCATTGAGACAAGTAAATAATAGGCATAATACGTCTTAGTTTCTCCTATTACCCACTACTGTTGCTGTATTAAAATGAGTGTTTCATTTTGTAATTGCAGGGCCACTCACGTGCCAGGCCCAGTTTTTCCCTCACTGATGACAGGCAACGGTTCCCATAAGGAACCATGAGCTCGCACCCTCTCCTATATATTCCTCAGATTCCAACACTCTAATCTCCCATCTCTCTCTCTCTCTCTCTCTCTCTCTCTCTCTCTCTCTCTCTCTCTCTCTCTTGTATAGAACCATGCATGATTTTGAAGTGATGACCAAGAAATCCCACCAAGGGATCTATGTTGGGGCAGAGATGGTGTTGCTTCCTTCTACAAAAGGTGAGTTCATTGATTAGTCTGTATACGCTCCCCTCATTTGTTCAAATTAAAGATAGTTTTACATGTCTTTAGACATTTGTACAGGACTCAAAAGTCTTGGTTTTGATATCGATTGAGTGGTTACACAATTGCAAACCATTCTCATGCTGTCTGCAGTGAACATAAACCCATATAAAACTGGACACTCTGCAGGCCAGAAATTGTCATGATGGCGGATTTCAGTTAGAGCACATATTGGATAGCATCTACTTTTCTTAAATACTGTTTATTACCATGAAAACAGGATCGTACAATGATCTCTAATTGGTGATTGTTTTCCCATGTAGACTTGAAGGGAAGGTGGCTATCGTAACGGGTGGCGCCCATGGCATAGGTGAAGCCACTGTCCGGCTCTTTGCCAAGCACGGAGCGAAAGTTGTCATTGCTGACATCGATGACAGTGCTGGCGAAACCCTTGCCGCTTCTCTCTCCCCCTCCGTCACCTTCGTCCACTGTGATGTTAGTCAAGAACCTGACGTTGAACAACTCATCAATTGCACCCTCTCCCGCTATGGTAGGCTGGACATCCTCTGCAACATTGCGGGCGTGCTAGGCCGACAGACTCCCGGCCACAAGACCATCACCGAGCTTGACGTCGATGAGTTTGATCACGTGATGCGTGTCAATGTGCGCGGTGCCGCGCTTGGCATGAAGCATGCTGCGCGCGTGATGGTGCCTAAAAGGTCCGGATGCATCGTGTCCATGGCCAGTGTAGCTGGAGTCTCAGGCGGGCTCGGGCCACACGCCTACACCGCATCGAAACATGCCATTGTCGGGCTGACCAAGAACACAGCTTGCGAGCTCGGCGCGTGTGGCGTGAGGGTTAACTGTATATCGCCGTTTGGCGTCGCCACACGGATGTTGGTCAACGCATGGAGAGATGAGGGGGGAGCGGAGGAAAGTATGAATGTGGGCATTCCAAGTGAAGATGAAGTGGAGAAGATGGAGGAGTTTGTGAGGGGGCTTGCCACTCTCAAGGGTCTATCACTGACTGCTAGAGATGTAGCTGAAGCAGCTCTGTATCTTGTCAGTGATGAGTCCAGGTATGTCAGTGGTCATAATCTTGTTGTGGATGGAGGAGTTACTACCTCTAGAAATCTCATTGGATTGTAAGCAGGTACACCAAATGATTTTGATATTTCTCTTCTTTGGCAATTTTTTTCTTCCTTCTGGGAATCAGCTCTTTGCATGTATGACAAATTCTGTATGGAGTACTGTCGGTGTTCATAAAGCTAGTACTCTAGAATCTTGCAATAGTTCTTGCTCATGAATCTTGTGAAATCCTATTAGCTTCGAGGCAAGCCAACTAGCGTTAAAAATTCATCTATTTGCTAAGCCTATTAGTGTTTAAAATTCGTCTACTTTGGATTTGAGTAACTAAATCAGGGCCACCTAACTGTAACATGGACTAAGAGCCAAAATTGAGTACAGAAGTATTGCTTACAATATATCTATTTCATTATTTAATTTTCCCGCAGTTTTCGAGGAATTATATGGAGGAAGACTGCTGCATTTGCCTCGTGAATATTGGAATCAAAGTCTGTTAGCCACATGTCCCACTTGCTCTTCATTTTCTTCCATATTCCCACAAATTTAAAGGCAAGGAATCTTGAATTTACTATGTAATACAGAAAGCAGGAAATGATGCGAGTGTTATAACAAAGTGACATACAGGAAGAATTTGCAACATTGATGATCGTCTGCTTGTGATGAGAGGTCACAAGTTCAATATCGGTTGACAGGCTGAAGCTTTCCCGCGTGCAGGGAAGAGAGCATGCTGCTGAATCATTCATTTAAGGAAAACTTGGACAGAAACAATCATCAACATGAAATTTGAGAAGAGTTATTATAAGGGCTGTTTGGATGCCCGGAAGTGGTTGGAAGTGAGGAAGTGTGATTTTTTTTTTTTTTTGAAAAAAATAAGAATTTGTGTTTCTTTTCCGATTTTTGGATGGTAGTTGGGAAGTGTAATTGAAAAAGTGTAATATCTTTTTCGGTATTCGAATGATAATGTGAAAGTGGAAGTGAAAAAGTTGATCCGCCAAATTAATATTTAAATAAATATTAATTATGATAAAAATTGGATTGTAATTAAATTGCAAGTGAGATTTACATGAGCACAAAATTAATTGTTTTGAGTTACAACTTATTGCAAGTGAGATTTACATGATCATAAAATTAACTGTAGCATCTTGAAAGTGAGAAAAATTGTTGTGTAAAAGAGAAAAGAGAAAAGAAAAAGAGTCTCCTATTTTTCTTTTTCGGTATTTGAATGAGCAGAGAAAGTATGATGTTCTGAACTTTGGCGCCCCCCACCCCCCCGGTTAAAAAAGAAAATGAAGAAGAAGAAAACCTGATGAAAGCATTAATAATTTAAAGAACACGCTAGGCTCAGGTTGGCTTATTTGCTTGAACCTTCGCATTGTGGGCCATCCAAAACAGCTGATGATTGGCCTGGAGCGGGAGAGAGTGATGATTGGCCTGAAGCGGGAGAGAGAAAAGAAAACAACTTTGTGATAGGGCACATAAAACACATTTTTATTTTTTTCTTTCCTCACTCTGGGTCATCCATCAGCTGTGATGAACGGAGCTCACAGCACGAATCACCGACTCAGAAAGAGCCAAACCCCAGCCCACTAACACACCACTACGTGCTAAAACGGCACAGTTCACTTGTTAATTTTCAAATGCGCACGTGACAGCGATGATGGGGTTTTTTTTGCCTCTTGCATTAGAGAAGGGGACATTAGGATTATAAATAACTGACCAAATTAACAATCCCTTAAAATTTGGAGCAGTTGGGATCCAGCTGCTCTCTATATTTTTTTATAAGTCTCTCTCTATGATCTCATACTCAGCATTCATTTATAGGCACATGTGGAATGTTTTACATGTGGGTATAAATTAAGATAAGTATGACAAATTTTCTATTAACACTTCGAATTGACATCTCAAATCATTTAAGCTGATTCGGTTGAACCTGACAATAAAGACTACTTCTATTTAGACGGTGTGAGGAAATTCTGATTATTGAGAAAAATATATTGTGATTATTTTCTAATTTTTATTATAACATAATTAGGAAAAAAAAAATTTTTTTGGAGGAAAAAGAAATTAGAAATATTCCTAGATATTCTAACCTATAGACTCGTAAACTTGAAGAAATAAGAGGTGTGTTTTTGACCCAATAAGATAATATAATCGCTTATATGAGGTAAAAAATATCTCATAAACAATTCACTTCTGATTTTATAACCCTCGATCTCCAGGAAAAGAGGAGAACATAAAGTGCAAATAATAAAGAAGGTAAAACCTATTAAAAGATAAAAAAAATTCAAAGAAATAATGTATTTTTTTTATAGGTAAAATCAAGGTGTTACTCAGGGAAAGTTTCTCTTCAAAGGATGCCTTGAGAAGAGAGGACCTAGTTGTATGAACCAACTAGGAATGAACTACACTTGAGGTGACGTGGGGGTAGGAACAAGCACAACGGACATGAGTGCATGAACCAAACTCTGATACGATGTTACTCACGAAAAGTCTCTCTCTAAAAGACGCCTCGAAAAGAGAGAACCCAAGAACTAATATAAAGTCAAAGGAGCCCCTGAATAATCGATGTGAGACTATTCTCGACACAAGAAATAATGTTCTTTTCATAATTATTATAACAAACTTCAAACCCACTTGGCTAATATATTGCCTCCTAATAGTTGAAGCCAGCTATTCCAAACTAATTCAGATCAAAATTATTAAAAAAAAAAACTTATAATAAATAAGAAAATTTGCACGTGTTAAAATATTTAGTAAGAAACTAAACTAAAAGTTATCACTATCCATCCCCATAATTAACTATTTGAGGCAATCCTCTACAACCCATTTTATTTTAAGGAAGAAATAAAGCTCACAGAGAGCTCTTCAAACAAAGGTCTTTGAGCACTACAAGTGATCTTAACCTAAAAACTAAGCCAACATGGTAATGTTCAAAACTTCAAATGGCATCTTTAGGTTGGTTATAGGAGCACAATCTTTGTGAGATCCCCACAAACTTTCTTGGGGCATTTCGTTGTGAGTTAAAATTTAAAATATAATCATTGTAAAGTACAAGAGTTGTTAACTATTTTATTCTATGCTAATTGCTAACCCTCACTCTTAATTGGAGGATCCAAATTGATGCCAACTCACGTTACCATATTGGTTGATTGTGACCAACTAATGGGGAATTTTTTTCGTTACGTGATGTTTGACTTGGAAAAATGATTGGTGGCGTGTAAGTATTAAATAATTTATAACAATAGACTTTAGAGCAGGTGGTATTTAAATCACTCTACCTCCTTTCTCTCATTCAAAATAAGACTAAAAATAAGAAAAAAGAAATGAAAAACTCGAAGTTTTCCCACTCAAAATCCAACACTTGTCACATTTAGAGAATATTTTAAAAGAACATTCATGCACATTTCTTTAATCAAACATTATCATAATGTATAAGTTCTTTATTTTATTTTCTATAAAGGTGCAATCATGCACATATTTAAACATCAAGCCAAGATAACTTTCCATGAACAAAATAGCCTTGTTCTATTAACTGTCCTTAAATGAATGGTTTTGAGTGCGAAAGATCGGGATGGTCCTTCCTGCTGTGGGCCGTTCATCAAGGCTGATGGACGGTCCGGAGCGGGAGAGAGAAAATAAAACTTATTTTATGATGAGACCCACAAAACACATTTTTATTTTCTCTTTCTCTTTCCTGTTCCAAACAGTCCATCAATGGCGATGGACGACCCGGAGCGCGAAGGACCATCACGTGGTCCTTCACGCGAAGGAGCCAATCCCAGCCCTTGAGTCAGCCAGAGAGGTTCGGTTGGAATCCTTTCAGGGACCAGGGAATAGACATGAAAAGAAAAGGTTCAACCTTTGATTCCTTTTTCTTTTTTATTTGTCAAAACGTTTTTCTTCTTCTTCTTCTTCTTTTTTTTGATGAAATTATTATGTGAAAATGTTTCAAGGTTTGATTAATTACAAAATCACTGTTAGTTATGGCCATGCCCAATCCACATTTGTCTAAACCAAAATCCAAAAAGCTAAGGCCCCAATTTAGAATGAAACTTTAAGGCCCAGAACTATATACTGTATCTGTTGCATTTCTAAACAATTATATTCACTTAATTCTTCCAATCATTCCGAGAGCCATTCGAATGTTCTAGACGATTATATTCACTAATTTCATGCTGGAAATGTATTTCTACATCTTTTCTACAACTTCAGTTCCCTTCCATAATAGCTGGGCACAATTCAGTTCCCATGACTCTGCCTCTTAAATCCTTAATTATTACATTGCTCATTAAATAAAAATAGTAATAGTAATAAAGAACAAAAAAAAAAAAAAATTTAAGATACTTGATAGAATTTAGAGAAAAAAGAACTACTCTTATCTTTATATTAAAATAAAATAAAGTAATGTACAATAAAATAAAGTAAAAGTACTAGATAAATAAACTAAAATAATATATTGGTTTGCCGCGAGTGAGAGAAAAAGGTGTAAGTAGGAAATAGAAAGGAAAATGTGAAGAAAAAGTAAGAAACTGAGATTTGTGATTTTCTTGTGTTTGGTTGTAGTGTGAAAGTGTAAGTGAAAAAATATATTGTGTTTTCTGATGTTTGATTACTAATATGAAAGTAAAAGTAAAAAAATTTCCCCGACTTGATCTCGTCTCGGACCTCTTGCAAACATGCGAGCAGTCTCTTAGCGCCATCTGATCCCCGAGCGACAACCCTTTCTTGCTCGACCGCTGCTTGATCCCGACTAAGGTTCGCCTGAAGTTGGTAGGGTCCTTCCTGGCTAAGGTTCTCGGGAGTCAGGTCTCATGCTTTTTGGGATGCTGTAGTCTCGTCACCTCCAATGACCTCCTGGAGATCTTGTCCTTCTGAATATGACTCGTAAACCTCCGATGAACTTCTTGATTGCACCGTCTGCATTTGTCAAATCCACCATTGTGATGTGATTGATATGCTTCCTCGAGCTTCTTCACACAAGCCCGATCACTGATCAACCAGCTTCACAGTCTCGAACTGTTCGCGAACTTAAGCATTCACGAACAACACTGCAAGAACACTAGGCAAAGGAGCCAGTCCTGGACCATCCCACTTGCTGGGAATTGAGTGATGGACTTGTGAATGAATGAAATGTAAATACAACAATATACTGCAAACTTGATTTTTCCTTGTGATTCCTTGGATCGAAATGAAAAACTCTCTCATGTTTATACTAGTTCTTAGTTAATCTCAATCACGTATTTTATTGCATGATGTTCATGTCATGCATATTGTTCACCAACATATCCTATCTATTAACCCTTCTTTTTTTACTACTAAATTCACGCAAGTTTCTTGACCATGACCATGTAGAAGATTAAGTTGATGTTGAACTTTGACATGGACATGAAACAAACAGGCTTATAACTTGAAGTACGTACATGCACCTTTTTCAATTTTAACTTCTGCATGTACACCTTTTTCAATGGGAATCTTGAAGACACTTGAAGCTTGTCTTGGCATATGCTTAAAAACAACAGTTGTGCTCCTAAAATCAGCATTCAGAGGGATAAAATCACCAAACTTAAGATTAGGGATGAGAATTGGGTGGGCTAGTCCGTGGCCCAATCAGGTTAGAGCCCCGGTCAGATGATTTGGCTACCAAATTGAATATGTCTATTTGATCTGAAATATTTTTTAGTCAAATGTAAGCATTACCTATCGCTGACAGGCTTACTCTTCTCAAGGTAAGCTCACCTCATTTGCGACAATTTCAATATTATCGGCTGCTCATATTGAATTTAATTGATTTTGTAGGGGAAAGTTAGCACCTTTGATGTTTTTGGAATGTCTAAGTCGGACTTGTTACCTGGAAAGTATGAAGGTGAGATTGTGATCCTGTCTGAATTGCGAAATATTTGAGTGGCATTTAAAGGTGAAATTTTATGTGATTGGTTTGATAAAATTTAGTTCGTCAATCAAAGGCATGATGTCTAATTAAATGAAAATTAATAATAACAAAAAAATGAACAGAAGAGAAGTAAAAGCTAAGAGTTGGGGAAAGATCAAAATTATGAAAGGAACTAACTGAGAAGACAAGACTCACAAGATTAAAGGTGAAGTCTTTTTGAGATTTTTCATTCTTTTTGTTTTCACAGATTCCGATTCTTGCCCTTTATTCCGGTTGAGTTTTCTTTTTTTTAGTACTTACTGATAAAATAAAAGATCAAAAGTGCAATAAAATCAAACAATTAATTCATGATTCTGACCTTCTAATATTGAAGTTAAATCCACAAAGAATTACACTGATAAAGGGGAATTAGGCCTAGAAATGAGTAGAGCTTTTAAGTAAATCACAAAGTAATCTGCAATTTAATTAATTGTTGTGTGGTTCTTTTGGCAGATGGATTATGACCTGAACTCATCTTCAACTAGTTAAGCGTGGACGTGTTCAACCATGTTATGCAGCATGGAATTGATCCCTTTTTGTAGAGACTATGTATTTTACTATTTTCTATTTTGTAGAGACAACATGTATTTTACTATTTTCTGGTTGCTGTTTCGATATGCAAACAATTGGGCTGTTTTAAATTCTTTTTTTTCATTTTCTGGTTGTTGTTTTAATTCATTATGATATATTTTCCCCCTTTTTTTCTGTAATAGTGAGTGGCTTGACCCGAAAGATCGTGGGCTGGCCCAAATTGAAAGGGCAGTATTTGGACAGGCCAAATATAAGCCTGCTTCAAGTTCGAGCTGGCCTGACGCCCGTCCATTTCAGGTTGCGTCAGCTTCGGCCCGGCCCGTTTCTCATTCCTAGGCAACAATGAGGCCGTGGCCCGCATTGTTGGCGGCAGACCTCGAGTGGGGATTCCGCGGCCCGGGTGTGAACACATGATGCGAATTTTGACGGGAAAGGTGACGGAAGTGGAGTTTCGTTGTAAACCCAAGAAAGTGGTGGAAGTGGGTGGTGGCCGAGGGGTGGGAAGGGGTCAAGGCCTATTGGGCCAATTTCTGGGCCGTGGAAGATGGCGTTATTACCCAATTCCGAGTTGGGTCACAGTGTGGGATTTGGGCCGGCCTGTCTAGGCCCAGGCTCGCACTAAGACAGGGTGGACCGGTTGAGCGACGGTTTAATTTAATCTCTCTCTCAACGAGTGAAATGTGTAATATTTCTGAACTGAATGCTACTAGTAAAAGGTCTGAAGCTACATAATAATAAGTGAATACAAATTTTTATTAGTGTCTGTTTTCTTTAATAGAAAAGGTACATAGTACTAAAAACAATGAAAATCATTTAGATACAAGAAGGCAAAACAAAATTTGAGGTGGAGTCCGATGGTTTTTTTTTTTAGCAAATATCATAGTCTTAATTTTGAATCCGAGGTTTCTATAGAAGAGGTCACTCTTCAACTGTTGAAATTGAGAACAGTGTTGATGCATAAAATACAAAATTATTTAATAGAATGATAATATGAAAGTTCAATGGCACATCAATCTACGTCGCAATCAGCGAGGCAATCATCGTACTCGGTAGACCCAGCTATCACGTTTGCATCCTTTGAATCGATAAGTTAGAATATCAAGCTTTTGGTTGCTTCTCTGAAAGTGTAGTTGGCTCTCTTCAATCATTCAACCAATGATGCAAATGATTCAAACATTAATCATTAGGTTTAGGTAGGAAAAATCCGAACACGGGTTAAAAGATCGATGAATTATCTATTTATTTCATCTATTTAAAAGGGGCTCTATCTCCATCTAAGATAAGCTGTCTATTTTTTTCTAAATTTAATATGGTATTAGAATCATTTTTGTGAAATTCTTTCTGCCATTAAAATTTTCTTCTAATGATCGTCACTCTCATGTCGTCCTTGAGTCTATCTGAGCCACACTCAATGTCACATGGGCTTAATGTTAAGCCACTTTTCACTTGTGCATCTTCAAGATTTGCCTATTCAAATCCTTGTCATCTTCGGTCTATTGCCTCTGATTTTCAGACGTTATCTCTTCTTGCTATGGTATTCCGTATTCTAATCCAAGCAAATGATCTAGATCACTACCATCAACATTTTATCAACTAGTCCGTCTCTTCAAATCGAATCCAAATCGAATCCAAAGCCGACTCCAAATCTGATTCAGATTCAGACATGGTGAGCTCTTCTTCTCCTCTCCTTCGATATTGTCGACATGAGCTCATCCTCTTCTTGCAAAGCTCACAGAACCACGTCCTTACCAACCAAATCCTCCTCTAACTACGACGATCGTTTACTCTCCTTCATCTGGTGTTCTCTCATCCTATTCCTATTGGCCCAAAGGTTCATCACTATAGTTTTGATGATGATTATCTCATATAGTTATTATACTAATTATCTTTTAATTGTTTAAGTTACAAGATTTATAAAGATTATAGTTTATTTGTTTAACTTCAACAAAAAGACTCAAAGTTAAAATTTGAAGCTAATTCAAGTTGACTCAAGAGCTCAAGTACAAAAGAACACACAATGTACTCAAGAATGGAGTCAAGTTCAAGAAATCAAGTTTTGAATGCATTGGAGCACCACAAGAAGAAAGAGAAAAGAATTTATATATAATGTAAGATTTAGTTTTGTCAAAATCAAGTTTAAATAGGATGCTCATGAGATATACACACATAAAATTGATATTGTGTTTTGGTTTCAAATATTGAAAAGATTTTTGACAGAAAAGAATGTTTACAAAATGGATTTTTAGTTCTAGTTTTTGGATTCTTAGATTTGGAAAATTAATTTGAAAGAGTTCAAAAATTTACAAAAGGAAGTTCAAAGTATATATTTTGTGTTGATATATGATCACACGTATTTGTGCTGTAAAGAATTTACATAAACTTATTTTTGTAAATATTTAACAAAGAATTTTCAAGGATTTTCAAAAAGAATTTTAAAAATAAAAATAAAAATGATTTTGGCCTTCTGCCGATCGACTGTCCGGTCGACCGACAAGCAGAGCTGATTGCTCTGCTGGTCGACCGCTGGGTCAACCGGATGTGCATTGATATGTCCAAGTATCTCTTGTGTATGTCGGTCGACTGTGTGGAGAGCTCAGCTCTCTGTATGTGCATATCGGTTGACCGCTGAGGCGTTGCTCTCTGTTTAGCCATTGCGGTCAATCACCCTGACCGGCTTCTCTAAAAATTATATTTCTGACCATTGATGGTCGACCGCCAGGTCGACTGACATAATGTTAAACACTGTATTTTTCCTTTAAACGTGTATACTTTGATTTGACTTTTTCTGAATTAATTTCTAACGTCTATTTTGAGTTTCTAACAGTTATTTTGGTTCTCTATAAATAGAGGTACTGAATAAAAATCCTAAGAGTTTTGGCCAAGAGATAATATCAATATTTTCAAGTATTTACAAAAAAATTTCTAGATATTTCAAGTTTGAACCAAAAATTTCAAATTCCAGTTTCTTGCTTTGAGCTTTCACTCAAATCTCTAAGTTTTCTCACCTAAACAATCTGAGAGCTTCCTTTCTTCATCCTTGATTGTTGGGTTGTGTTTGTTAAGCTTTGTGATCTAGAAGAGATCATTATTCCTTGTATTATGAAGTTGTAAAGGTTGAGACCTTGAGTGAGCTTGCGGGTTCATATTATAGGTATTGTGGTACCAAGTGAGGGACTTGCGAGTCCAAGAGTTATTGAGGGAACTTGTAGCGTTGGTGATCTTGCGGGATCAAGTTATAGTGAACATCCTTTATTGCGGTGAAGGTGGGGACGTAGAGCAAGTGGCTCGAACCTCGAAACATATCTCCGTGTTTGTGATTGCATTCTCTTTATCTCTCTACTCTACTTGCTTGTTTACATATCTTGCATGCTTTACTATTTGTCCATCTTTACATGCTTGATATATTTTCTTGTGTTTACACTTGTTTGTGTACCAAGAGAGCAATTAAGCACCTCAACTCTTAATTAAGAGGAATCTTGAGGAAAAGCTCTGGAGCTTTCGCCGGAAATTTGACTTCACTCTTTGGTCATATTTTGTGTGCTAGTTTTAGTTAGCATAAATGATTTAATTTTCGCATTTGATTAGCATATCACAAATTCATCCTCTCTAGGTGATTATACTTCCGAGCCCCATATCATCCTCATCCACCTGTTATGATGTCGGCCACTCCTCGTCGATATTGAAAGTGCTTCTCCTGATCGCATATTCTCTCTCTGTAGTCATTCCTTCTCGACACTACTATTATCATAGAAACCAGGATGTACTTTTTCATCGACAGAATTCACATTCTTTCAATATCTGTCTTGCTTCAAAAGAAAGTGACACAATAAGTTTTGGAGTCCACCCTATGTATTCTAAAGAGACTTACAAACTCGAAGTTTGTTTTACTACACACGAAAGAGACTCATGTAAATCACATTTAACAAATGCTCCATCTCGATAGGAATCCATCTCTCATGTAGATGTTTCATCTTTAGTTTTTCATCTATCGTATTTCTTTTTTTCAACAATTGCTCTTCATCGTTTGATATCTTCTCATCATTATATTTGTTAGACCCCTTGATGGTTTTAGAATTTATTTTTAGCACTTCAGTGGTAAGTGACAATATTTGTATCTTTTCATTATGATTAAGCAAACTCTCGATGTCATATTATCATGAGTTTGAGGGAGGCTGTTAAAGTAATGATTGTTAGTGAGTTACACAAGTAAAATTAATATTATAATTCTCTATTTATTTTATCTATATAAATGAGAGGTTATCTCTATCTAGAATAAGCTAGTGGCCGTCTACTTTCTCCAAATCTTACAAAGTACCTAAAAAGTCCTTAAAGCGTTACTCTATTCCTAGCATAACTTTAAATACTTGATATTTTTTGTTTTTTCAAATGTGAATCTCTCAAGAAAAGTTGTAACATTCAGATTATATGGCTCGAGGATATTAGTAACTGGGACCACCGTTACAAAAGTTAATTTAATTCTCGTTTGCTTCCAAGCTAAAAAGTTAAGGAGATGTCATGGACAAGGTGCTGCTGTTTTTTACATCAAATTCAAAGCATATTGACAAATAACAAGTAACTGCTCATTATTATTTATAAGTACTATATTATTAAAATTTACATTTGGATTATGCAGACTTGTAACCATGGTGTCATGATAAGCAGTACCTTGTATATGATATAATAAACTATAGTTAGAATTGGCTAGAAGCAAGACAACTTGTATAAGATAGAAACTATAATTAGAATTGATTAGAAGCAAGACAACTTATTATTTGAAGAAAAATGATATGCTTTGGTTCAATAAAATATTCTTATTTTTTCTTGAGTGCACGTCAATTTCATTAACTGACTCTCATGCTACATCTTTACTCAACATATATCAAAAGATATTCCAAAGTTAGCATCAATTAGAGATTTGTACATGCATATATGTGTGTGTTGGCAACTGAATATTGTAGTTGAAAATTCTAGAGATGCGAGGTACAATAATAAAACAAACTAAGGTGACAAGAAAATGGATTTCTTTCTCCCAAGTTGGAGCTACATGCTCCCAATTGGACTGCATGATGTTCTCATTCCTCACTTTAGGGGAATGTTGTTATCTTGACACATCATTATTCTTAATAAAATGTTGGTGTCACGCATATTCTTTTGAGATCGGAAAACGAAATCGAGAGCATGTCACTTTAATGGAAGTTAGTTCTTTTTTTTTAAAACCTGTGACAAAAACTTCACTATCTAAAAACGTTTTGTACAAGGAATCCAAAAATAGTTTTTCTAAGAAAAAAGACTCCATAACAGTTGGAATAAGTATCCTAAACCGATGAATAATTAGTAGTGTATGTGAATGTTTAAGTATTTACCGACGACTTCTCTCTCATTTTTTTCTTCTGAAAGGAGAGGGTTTTTTTTTTTTGTTTGTTTGTCAAGCTATTTGGCCGTTTATATCTTTTATATTTAGACAATAACTGGCTTATTTCATTAATGGCTTTTTAATTGAAATGCAGGCATTTTGCTTCAGAAAGAAACTCGCTACAATTTGTTGCTTCCAATGTTTGGATTGCCTATTTGCTGGGAATAAATGAATCTACCAGACAATAAAATATTTTGTCTCACAGAGAAAGGAAATATCATGCCTATGTAAGCCTGAAAGACTGACACGTATCAAAAACAATCCAGCTCTAAGTTAGAACTATGTCCATGCTATCCTTTTCAAGTGACACACACAACTCCTTGTAAGCACCACATAAAATGGTCAAGCATATTCAGTGTCTTGCTTTCGAGTGAAGAAGGCAGAAACTGACACAGCAATCATTTTCCTCTTCAATTTTGAATGCCCTAGCTTTTTCCGTTTAAAACACTGCAGAGTTTTTTGTCCAGTTTGATTTGAGATGTCAAAACGATATCCTGTTGATCATATTGGGAGCGTATCCAATACTTGGCTTATGCACTCATCAGTGTGTTTTAATCGAATAAAAAGGGCATTTGATAAGGATGGCTACTTACATCAACGTGCAAAGATTCGGTGCATATATATGTCTGAGTTGTCACCAGCCCCTACCACAATTTTAATTCTTCTCCAATATGGAGAAAATTTAGGTTTTTTTTCTCTGTCACTTGAAGTCATGCATTGTGTAAACTAATAGCATATTTAACGTGTTGTTCTGTTGGTTACAAGACAATATTTTCTTATTTTCTATTTTTTAAAACATGCAACAATTTTTCATATTCTCCATCTTTACTCATGAGCTCAATATTTTAACGACGGTTATTAATGATTTGGGGTTTTATCAGGTAGAGAGGAGGGATTAATTGATTTTTAAAATTCGATTTCTCTCGATCATTTTTACGTCTTTAGTATTTTTGATGAAGTCTGATCAGCATTAATTTATTCAACAATAAATTGATACAACTACAAGAAAGATATGTTTGTAATTTTAAATTTTGGATTAAAAACATATTCAGACATGTGGCACAGTACTTAACTATGTGTGGTTTTGGATTCATTAGTTTCTCATATTCCTAGGTTAAATGCTGATCCAGTATGAAATCACAGAATAAAAGCAAGATGTGAAATCTATAATCCATTTGAATATCTAAGTCCAATGACTTATTGGATTCAATTCCATATTTTCATTTTTCATGTTTCAGATTATCCAACTTAAATATTTTCTCTAAATTTAGCAGTCTTTTTTAAGAATTAAATCAAAATTAATGAGATTCGTCTTCTCAAGGCAATTTGGGCAATATTTTCTTTCAAAAATGTAGTGTCTTTTTTATTTTTTATAATAGCATTAGATATATCTAAACATGACTAAATTATTTTCATAAATATGTTATATAAAGAGAGAACAAAATCGTGGATGGGAAGAAATTGTAAATCATGAGAATATTAATTGAGTTTACCTCTAGGTTTATACTTTATTTAATATTAATAAACAATGAAATACGATATATGCAGAGATTTTTGGATAGGACTATAACGTTGATGGGCCCCATTGCCTCGTCTATTGTAGACCGGACTCCATTATTTGTGCAAAATGAGTAACAATAAGTAAAAAGAAATAAAAAGAAAGCAGCATGTATGTACCTTAAAGATTCAGTGTATAATATTGTTCATACTGTAGCCGGCAGTCTACACGTGTAGACAAATGCTTCGCTGGTGCTGACTCGTAGTTCTCAGAGTATGGGCCTCCTCGATCCACACGTGTACGAGATCTTTGTCGGCAACATGCACCGTCTCTCTCTCTTTCCGCTCAGCTGCAGTCTCAGCCTGCACCGCGACAGGACAGCGGAGGGGCACGTGACTGTCACGCGTACCCCGGGGCGGAGCGTGATTCACACGCTTGGTTGTTTTTGCAAGCGGCGACTGTTGCACCCGTTTCCGGAAAAGCCCCCCGGCTGCGCGCGAACAGCCAGTAGCGTGGAGCCCACCGCGTGGGCCCCACATCCCGAGTATTCGGCGAGTTGTCTCTTTTTTCCTTCCGTAAACCATGAGACATATGTGTGAGCCAGACACACATATAATAAGAAGGATTGAAACTCTCTTATAATATGTGTGTAAGGCTCACACATAACATATTATAAGAGAATCAATACACGTGTCAATGCATGATTGGCCCTCTTATTGCACACACATGAACCGAACGCTGCGGTCGACGAGGTAGCGCCGGTTCAGCGCAGTTGTCCGCCACCATGCCACGTGTCACTTTAGCCCCGTGGTGGTGAAAATTGATTTTTTTTTTTTAATATCTATTGAGAAGAAAAATTGATTTTTATCTTGCTACCAAACTTTTCTTGCTGTATCCTACTGGATGTATTTCAAGAGGGTATGATAAACATTAAGACTGACGGGAAAAAAAATGGTATCGTCGTTTGACTGTAGTTCCTTTTATATTCAACAATTCTATGGATATATTTTCTCAAATTTGAAACTTTTGGGTTAAGGATGGGATATTTCTTTCTTATCAACCAATAAAACCAACAGTATTTAGTCTCCATGAATGTGAGAAAGAGAGAGAGAGAAATCTAAAATTACATTTTATTCTTTGAAAGAAGAAAACTAAAAAATAAAAGTTATCTTTTGAGATAAAATAACTAAAGCCTCCACACTTATTTTTTCCCTTCCCCTAAGCTCATTTCTTAAGATATCGATTATAACTCCCTATTCTTATTCATTTCTGCTCTTATATTCTTGTATTCTTATTTTCTTGTCATTCGTACAAGGAAGACAATTCTCTTTTTTCCCCTTCTTGCTAATAAATTGAGATACTATTGGAAAAAAAGATTCTACTTTTTTCGATGATTTTCACATTTGTAGAGAATTTTCATATGACAACGCGATGCTTATTAGGAATTATAGTGATTTCTCCATTACCAATTTATTTCTTTTTTCTTTGAAATCTAAAATTTAATAATTATTCGCAAAAACTCAGCTCATCCCAAGTTAACAATCATTTTTGTCAACATGTTTTTTTAGCTAAACGGTGGGAAGAGATTCTCCCGCTGTTTATTAATAAGGATTTAATGCAATATTGTACAATTCTTATTAACATGTTTGCAGGGCTGCATTGTCAGCAAATTGGGTTGATCATTGCAATTTAAAAGTTATTTGTAGTAAAATGCAAAATTGGCTTTAATCCTTATCTTATTTCCACCGACTTACGTGACTTCCGTTGCGGAGTTCCATTCCACTTTTCCTTACTGTTACAGTCACACCCCCCTAAACACCTTTTACTTTCTCGATATTTCCGGTCTCTTTAAAAGCCACCTTCCTGAAAACGATTTATTTGGACTTTTTCTCGGGACCCAATCAAAAGAGTATACACAACAAGTAATATGTCTACTTTTTATACTTCCCCCCAGATTTTTAAAATTTGCATAACTTCTTGATGTCCAGCCCCGTAAGAGCAAAGATCGGTTCGGTCCTTGGCAACAAGAAGGACACTAAAATCCCGTAAGAGTCCATGTAAATCGAAAAATGTACTTGCTAGTGAGTCACTGGTATAAAAAGTAGGAGCAGAACGATCAATTCTATTTATAACCTAATATTCAAAAAAGAAAAATATTAAAAAATATAGCCCTTTAATTATTACATATTTTCATTATAGGGACTCGCTTTCTTTCATTTAAGCCCATTGCAAACCCCCCAAATTACATCCTTTGGAAATAGTTTTGTACCTGATGAGTGCAAAATAGAAAAACATTGTGTACTCAAGTGCAAAGATAATTATCAAGCAAGCAAACCATTTCATTAAACCAAATTTCAAACCAATTTACAAGCAAATTGCAAGAAGAGACAAACCGAACCGGTTTCATCTTGCCCAAACTACTACCAAACAAACAAACCAAGCAAAAGCAGCGAAATTTTACAAGAGAACCGAACGAACAAACAAACAAACACACACACAAAGCTCAGCCTCAGCCCATTCAAAGCAAAAGCCTCAGCTTTTATTTTCACCCTTGAAGTCCGCTACTTATACCTTTTAAATAGCAAGGACGAGTCCGGGCAGGGACTTGCCCGCGCCGTCGGGCAGCTTGCTCTGCCACACGGGCAGGCAGTGGTTGGCTGACCGCTTCCCCCCGAAGCGCGTGACGGTAACCGACGTGTTGAAGTACTCGCGCACCTGAGTAATTATCCCATCCGCGGGGTTGACGGTCCAGGCGTGAACCCAGAAGACGGATCGGGTCCGGTCGCTTCCCTCGACCAGGACGGTCGGACCGATGGACTCGATGGAGAGGGGAACGAATTGGAAGGAGTCGTCGGGGGCGACGCCGGTGAGGAGGCGCATCATGTGCTGGTGGACCGGCGGGCCATGGAACCACCACTCGATGTCAGGGGCGAGGAGCTGGTGGACCCGGTCGACGTCGCGGTGGTTCAGGGCTTCATAGAGGGCGCGGACCGCCCACTTGCTGGCTTCCCCTTCCGGTTCGGCGGCGGTCTGGGTTTCTGCCAGAATTTCAGGGGTCGGGGTTGGACCGGCTTTGGTCTGGTTCAGGGTAGCCAGTTCCGGTTGAGCCTTGAGAGGCTTGGGATGAGAACCGGGGTTCTTGGTTTGCTTTGGTTTTTTTGGACGGGGAGGAGGGGATGGGAAGGAACGGGGGTGGGAATTTATAGGGGTTTGGGGTTGGGGGTGTGACGGTTTCTGGGACCCACGGGGGACAAAAGTGGGTGCTGAGAGGCCAACTTGTTTGAAAACTGCAAAAGCCAAAAAAAAAAAAAAAAAAAAAAAAAGATTTATGGTGGGCCAGGTGTTAGTGAAATAGGTTGATTGCAATGAGAAAATTCCTGTGGACTCTGTCCATGGTCCATTTGCATTCAGACTAGAGAGAAAGAGACTCTGGGTCTTGTTTTGATCGATTTTGGGGGTTCATGAAAGTCCAACTTGTTTCAAGTAGAAAATCAGAGTCGGATTCGAAGTATTAGACATGAATAATGTTAAAATATATATATAATGTCCTTTTCTCTTGCCACAATATCAGTGTTTTGACACAATTGCATGATCTTTAATATGATATTAGGACATTTCAGATTCAATTTCCATCATACATGTATTTAAAAATCAATTATAAAATAAAAATACAGCTACGCAAAAGCTCAAGTTTCAACCCATAAGAAAGTGTTTTCAACCTGAATATTCTCGCTACAGTTTTGGAGTTTAGGTGTAATGACAACATGGTCTTTAATAACTTAGGTATAATATAAAGGAAAATTCAAACCCGAATAGGGATTTTAAATATCTAAGCGTAGTGGTTAATTTCTGACCTATATCAGGATCAGGAGACATGTCTCCCGCCATCAGAACCTCCCGAGGACACCAACAATTAAAGTCATCCGAGCATCTCGTTGCAGAGCATTATTCGGTTATTCTCGAGACCGTTCCTCCTCCTGAGGAATCAATCGTCTCAAGGATACAATTCCTTCCGAGAACATCATCGGCCGATGCCAGTTCTTCCGTGTTGAGTAGGGTAGCCACTGCAACCGACTCAATCACCAACATTTATGGAGTCCGTTACGCTGTCAGTTCATCCAACGTTTCACATGTTACAATGACCCCTAGTACGGCGCGGGCTGCTAGAAAGTAACAGTAATCGCTCCCGCAATTAAGGACAGAATCCCAACCGTTATGAGAGAATCATAACGTAAAGATCATGCAGTTAATTAGGACAGGTGACAATCAGGAGAAAAAAGAAAAAAAGAAAGAAATTCAAAAATTAGACTTCCCTTTGAGTACAGAAAATAGCCTTCTCAAGTCTAAATTCCACTGTATCCTGTGATAATATCTGAGTTTTAACTCTATTAAGTTCATTGTAATTCTTTGCAAATAGTAAACTCTATCCTCCCTGTGGTTTTTTCAAATTGAGTTTTCACGTAAAAACCTATGTCTTTACGTTGTCTTTTTGCTCGCTCTTAAATTCAGGTTACAAATTGAAGTGTAGATGATTTCCTTCTGGGAATTTACCCTACATTTTTTATACGTTCATTGAAAATTGAGTTCATACACTCAAGATCTCTCCCCGTTCATTCCTCAAACAACCTTTTCCAGATTGGCAACGGCTCCATGCAAGCGAGTTACCAGTGGCACAACTTTCAAAGGCAAGGCCAAAGCAACCACCGGAGGCATGGCCTCCAAACCAATCAACAATCAGCCACCCGCGGAGGGCATTACCTCCATCTCATGACGGGAATTGACCGCCAGCTCTCAACCTTCTCAGCAGAAAGAAGGACAGCTATTTCAAATGCTCCGAGAGATGAAAGTGCAGATGAAAAAACATCAACTAAAGTAGGATCGCGAGCTGGCACAGATGGCGCTCGATTATGACAACATCCTTCGCGAATAAGAAGAACTGGAGTAGCTCAATCAACAGCTCAAGGCTCAAGTCGTCACCTTCCAGAACAACTCCGTGCGAAAAGAAGGCGACACTGAGGATATGGGGTCCTCGAATCTCCATGCCCTCGATGAACTGATCCAAAAGCGGATCATGGAGGTCAAGTTGCCTCAGCACCTGATCCCGACTACCCGCCCCCACGACTCCCTGCTTTCCAAGGATATCGAAGAATGTGAATTTTCAAGAAAATTCTCGACTCCCACCTTTGACAGCTACACGGAGCAAGTGATCTAATTCAACACATCTGACTTTTTCAAGAAAAGATGATGCCTTACTCCCGTAAAGAGCCAGTAACCTGCCTTACTTTCTCTTCCAATCTAAGGGGCGCGACGTCAGAGTGGTTCTACTCCTTACCACTCTGATTTCTCCACAACTTCGCAGAGGTAACCGATACTTTTCTCACATAATATGCTACTCGCCAAGAAGCCAAGAGGAGTAGCACCACCTCCTCTCTATCAAAATGAAGTCAGGAGTTACTCTCAAATCCTATATCAATTTCTTTCAGAGCCAGCTCATCAAGGTCTCCAATTGCGGTGAGGAGGTATCTGCACTCGCGTTTATCAGTGACTGCATGTCACTCATTACTTGTACAAGCATCTCCTGAATCACTGTGTTGCCAAGATCAGTGAGGCTCTCTCGAGCACAATCCTATATCCAACTAGAGGAGGCGATGAAAGCTTCCTTCAACAACTCCTCGCAAAGCTCTCGATCACACTCCAGACTGGCAACCTCCTTACAAGAAGCAAGCGCTGTCTACTCCAATCAAGTCCAATCCAGAGCTACAAGCCTACAAAGTGATTCACTCCTTTGAAACTTTTGATCAATGAAGTATTCAACACCTTTAAAGATCAATTGTGGGTTAGACGCCCGAAGCCGATCCAACCCAATTCTTCACTGCTTGGGTCGGAGGATTACTGCTCTTACCATGACTGTAAGGGGCACCAAACCACCCACTGCTCCTACCATGACTGTAAGGAGTACGGAGCAACCACATTAATGCAACCCGGTTGAGTCGACATGGTCACTCGTTGTGTTCGGCTCAGATTTGAGAAATCTTCATCGAGGTGGAGAATTGTGGGGAAAAGATGAAATTGATGTTTTCTGTAACGCCCCGATCCCATAGGTACGGAGACGTTATGGCGACGTACGTACGCGAGGTGAAAACACGCTCACGAGTACGTTAAGCCTCAGTACAGTACATAACCTCCATAAATACCTGGGGTCCAGCATGATGTAAGTACAAGAATACCTGCAGTAGAGGGTCAGTAATCATAACAGATATGAAAAATAGGATAAATAAGATAACAGAAATAAAGCACTAAAATACCTATGAATAGTCCTGTTGCGGAATCTCCCATGTGACTCCAAGGCACTCTCTGAAGCTATGGTAACTCGGATCTCCAATCTGGGCATGCAAACCCAGGGTCGTCAGAAAGCGACCTAGTGAGTGGTAAAACTGAAGGAGGCAATGCACAATAATAATAGATAATACATGCTATTGTAATAGTGATACCATATAATAAGGATATATATAAACAGTAGAAAGAGTTAAACATGAAAGCAGTGCAAAGATATAAACAGGTCAACTTTTAATACCATCACTACCTAGCCGGTTATTATCAGGTCATATCTATAGTTGTGTCCAGTTTATGTAATAACTAATGTTGTCTAGTGGTGACGTACTAGACATGAACATGATAGTGGTGACGTGATAGAGGTGAACATGCAGATGAGCATATGTCTGCAACAATAAAATATATGCAATGCAGAACATGCATAGTATGCCACTACATACAGTGTAACATATACCAGGTAATGTAGCAAAGTATACATGTGCATGAGTAGTAGGGCACTAAAGAAAGTGTAACAGGAAACAGGAACAATAGCAATGTATACATGTCACATGATAGCAGATAAATGATCAGGAACAGTAACAAGTACAACTAAACATGTAGCGGGCAGGTCATGTCAAAGTCATGTCATTTATACAATAGTGGCAATCAGTACCACCTGGTATTTTAATTACTCTCTTCCAGTGTCCCCTACCACTGGCAGTTCATACTGGAGCCCGCACTCCAGTAGAACCCATCCGGACATGGCCTACGGGTACCATTATCCAAACGAGAGAGTAACCAAATAACAAGTGTTCCCGACGTCCACAATTGTGTATACTGTTTTATTATGTTAATTGGAAACCCGTGGTCGAGGAGTTCTTATCGGGTGGGTGTATCCCGTACATACCCGGGACAACGGCCTTATCAGACCCCTGGCTGCTGAGACCAGGACCAGCCCGCTAGAGCTGAAACATGTAACATGAGTAACAGACGGTAGCCAGCACTACCCCGTCCCCTGCAGTGGGACGAACAATGGATCCAGACATCCACCCGATATGATCTAGTCAACCGTCAAGTCTCCCCCAAACCCAAGTTATCATTATTGATATGTCAAGTATACAATATAACAAGAACGAGTACATGATATGGATAACATGATAACATGACCTGAGCTCTGTTGATAGCATAGAACAATGTAACGGGAAACGGGAACAATATCACATGAACAATATAACATGAACAATATACCAGGAAACGGGAACAATAGATGTGGGATTCCCTCATATCGCATATCAACAGCTCGCATGTCCAGTAACAGGAATGTCCATATCAGTAACAGGAAACAATAGTATCACATGTCCAGTATCGGGAATATCCGTATCAATAACAGGAAACAATCTTGTAACATGAATACAGTAACATGGCACAATAATACATGTAATATGAACGGGGAGCCATATGACAACAATAATGCATGTGTGGCCGTGATATGTAAACATGACATGCATGTGTAACAGTACTAGGCAAACATTACATGCACATGTCACAGTGATATGTAAACATAACAAGCACGTGTAACCAGTCTGTGCATGGTTATATCCGTGTACCAGTGGAATGCCTATGAGTGGCACTAATTCGTATAATCGATCTATGTCTCACTCGTCCCTGTCATATCAGTGGTCAGTGTATTATCATGTCTAGTGAACTATTGTAGCCATGTGATGCTGATATCACTGCATGTACTAACGGTTTCTAGCAGTCATGAGTGTAGTGTCAACAAGTACCGTGAATCAGTATGCATGTGACGATAGTTATCTAACTATGAGCGAATACATGAAGTAATAGTATCCAAGTTATCAGTGGCGGTACATGCATAATATCAGTGTCCAAGTTGTCTACGATCTATGTCTTGTTACTATGGTTTTATTATGCCTTAATTACAGTGATTACAATAATTATCATGATTTATCGATAATCATGTTTTATTCTTCATTAGGCAACCAACTAAGATATTAATCATGATAAAAGATAATTTATAAAAAGAAAACACTCACAAACTAGCCGTAGAACTGTAGCTCTCTTCTCCACGATCGCAACGGATCCAGAATCGTCCCAATCGGAGTCCGGATGCTCCCGATATCGCCCGAATACTGAATCATAACAAATAGGGTTAAATATGTAATAAAAATATTTACTAAAAAGGAGCAGGGGGTTTTCTGCAAATTTACCTTAGTGGGTTCGGGTCGCCTGCGGGTCGGGTTTGGATCCAATACCCAAACCCGTAACTTAAGGTAAATGGGTATTGGGTTTACGGGTTAACAGGTTTAGACATTGGGTTTTGGGTTTCAACAAACCCAAAAGGGTTCTTGGGTTCGGGTTCCACCCGAACCCAATACCAAAGCAGCAGCAGCATTTCTTGCTGCTGCGCGTGAGCAGGCCGGCCAGCCTTGCTGGCCGGCTGCGGCGGGGGCCCGCCGGCGGCGGTCCCGGCCGCCGGCGGTGCGACTGTGGGTCAGGGCGAGAGAGAGTGAGGAGAGTAGGAGAGAGAGAGGAATAGAGAGATGAGGAAGAGGGGAAACACAGCTTTACAGTGAGATTCAGAAAGAAAAGGAGAAGAAGAAAGAAAGAAGAAGAAGAAAAAGAAGAAGAGGAGTGGGAAAAGAAGAGAAGGGGGCGGCGCCCGCTGGCGCGGGCTGGGGCGCGACCGCGCCGGCCGGGGGCGCGGCGGCGGTGGCGCTGGGTGGCCAACATGGGTGGGGATTGGGCGGCAGACGACGGTGGCGTGGGTTGTGGGAGGCGGTGATGGGTAGAGAGAGAGATTTAGAGAGAGAAAGTGTGAGAGAGAGAGAGAGGAAGGGGGTTTTTTTTAGAGAGTGAAAGAGAGAGAGTGGGAGATTTAATGGAGAGAGAGAAATGGCGGTGAATGGGTTAGGCGGTGGGAAGTCTCTGGAAAAGGGAAGAAAGGAGAAGGAAAAAAAAGATAAAGAAAGATTAAAAAATAATATTTTATTATTATAATATTGGCCTAATATTCGACGAGCTCCGAACGGTGCCTAAAAATTACAGAAAATCAAAAATATTAACCTGAGACGTAATATGAAAACGATTTGTCAAAACTCAATCCAGTTTGCAAATTAAAAATCCCGGAAGTTGTCCCGATACCGGGCGACACCGGTTTGGCCGGATTTTCGATAAATTCAGAAAAATCCCTAAAAATACCCAAACGTAGCTCATGTAATTCTAAGACATACAGTGAAAGCGGACTCTCAAAATCCAACTCCGTTTGTGAAAGAAAAATAGCAAGGCCGATTATCGGTATCGGTCGACACCGACTACGGAGATTTTCCAAAATAATCCAGAAAATTTCCAGAAAATCCTGAAAAATCTAGAATATTAGGAAATGATTTTTGAAACTGAAATCAGGTCAATCGGAAGACTACAGAGGTCAAATCAATTTTTGTACGTCGTATCGGGTACTGATACGGTGATACGTACACCGGGGAGTAGGGTGTTACATTTCTCCCCACCTTACAAAAAAATTGCGTCCTCGCAATTTCAATCAGGTGTGAGAACAAGATTTTCAACCCCAAAGCCGAAAAGTTACGGGTCCACGACACTTCCACTGTGCACTCTGATATCTATAAGGAACTCGGGATGAAGAAGTATGGGAGTGAAAGAATACTAACGGATGAGAAGCAATAAGATGCAAAGAAAGCGAGAAAGAAATCAGATGTTCTGGTTGACAACTGGAAGTAAGGACAGAAGATCAACGAGTCAAGGAATGAATTGTCAAGGTCATGGTATTCTCGTACTCGTTGCTGGAATCCCCAAATTCAGATACAGATCAGTTAATCTGAACCTGATTGTACTGATGGTAAGAGCCCGAGGATTGACCCAGGTGGTTACCCACACCAAGTGTGAACCTAAGCTCTGATACCAATATGTAAGCCCTGATCTCAAGGATACGGAGACGTTATGGCGACGTACGTACGCGAGGTGAAAACACGCTCACGAGTACGTTAAGCCTCAGTACAGTACATAACCTCCATAAATACCTGGGGTCCAGCATGATGTAAGTACAAGAATACCTGCAGTAGAGGGTCAGTAATCATAACAGATATGAAAAATAGGATAAATAAGATAACAGAAATAAAGCACTAAAATACCTATGAATAGTCCTGATGCGGAATCTCCCATGTGACTCCAAGGCACTCTCTGAAGCTATGGTAACTCGAATCTCCAATCTGGGCATGCAAACCCAGGGTCGTCAGAAAGCGACCTAGTGAGTGGTAAAACTGAAGGAGGCAATGCACAATAATAATAGATAATACATGCTATTGTAATAGTGATACCATATAATAAGGATATATATAAACAGTAGAAAGAGTTAAACATGGAAGCAGTGCAAAGATATAAACAGGTCAACTTTTAATACCATCATTACCTAGCCGGTTATTATCAGGTCATATCTATAGTCGTGTCCAGTTTATGTAATAACTAATGTTGTCTAGTGGTGACGTACTAGACATGAACATGATAGTGGTGACGTGATAGAGGTGAACATGCAGATGAGCATATGTCTGCAACAATAAAATATATGCAATGCAGAACATGCATAGTATGCCACTACATACAGTGTAACATATACCAGGTAATGTAGCAAAGTATACATGTGCATGAGTAGTAGGGCACTAAAGAAAGTGTAACAGGAAACAGGAACAATAGCAATGTATACATGTCACATGATAGCAGATAAATGATCAGGAACAGTAACAAGTACAACTAAACATGTAGCGGGCAGGTCATGTCAAAGTCATGTCATTTATACAATAGTGGCAATCAGTACCACCTGGTATTTTAATTACTCTCTTCCAGTGTCCCCTACCACTGGCAGTTCATACTGGAGCCCGCACTCCAGTAGAACCCATCCGGACATGGCCTACGGGTACCATTATCCAAACGAGAGAGTAACCAAATAACAAGTGTTCCCGACGTCCACAATTGTGTATACTGTTTTATTATGTTAATTGGAAACCCGTGGTCGAGGAGTTCTTATCGGGTGGGTGTATCCCGTACATACCCGGGACAACGGCCTTATCAGACCCCTGGCTGCTGAGACCAGGACCAGCCCGCTAGAGCTGAAACATGTAACATGAGTAACAGACGGTAGCCAGCACTACCCCGTCCCCCTGCAGTGGGACGAACAATGGATCCAGACATCCACCCGATATGATCTAGTCAACCGTCAAGTCTCCCCCAAACCCAAGTTATCATTATTGATATGTCAAGTATACAATATAACAAGAACGAGTACATGATATGGATAACATGATAACAGGACCTGAGCTCTGTTGATAGCATAGAACAATGTAACGGGAAACGGGAACAATATCACATGAACAATATAACATGAACAATATACCAGGAAACGGGAACAATAGATGTGGGATTCCCTCATATCGCATATCAACAGCTCGCATGTCCAGTAACAGGAATGTCCATATCAGTAACAGGAAACAATAGTATCACATGTCCAGTATCGGGAATATCCGTATCAATAACAGGAAACAATCTTGTAACATGAATACAGTAACATGGCACAATAATACATGTAATATGAACGGGGAGCCATATGACAACAATAATGCATGTGTGGCCGTGATATGTAAACATGACATGCATGTGTAACAGTACTAGGCAAACATTACATGCACATGTCACAGTGATATGTAAACATAACAAGCACGTGTAACCAGTCTGTGCATGGTTATATCCGTGTACCAGTGGAATGCCTATGAGTGGCACTAATTCGTATAATCGATCTATGTCTCACTCGTCCCTGTCATATCAGTGGTCAGTGTATTATCATGTCTAGTGAACTATTGTAGCCATGTGATGCTGATATCACTGCATGTACTAACGGTTTCTAGCAGTCATGAGTGTAGTGTCAACAAGTACCGTGAATCAGTATGCATGTGACGATAGTTATCTAACTATGAGCGAATACATGAAGTAATAGTATCCAAGTTATCAGTGGCGGTACATGCATAATATCAGTGTCCAAGTTGTCTACGATCTATGTCTTGTTACTATGGTTTTATTATGCCTTAATTACAGTGATTACAATAATTATCATGATTTATCGATAATCATGTTTTATTCTTCATTAGGCAACCAACTAAGATATTAATCATGATAAAAGATAATTTATAAAAAGAAAACACTCACAAACTAGCCGTAGAACTGTAGCTCTCTTCTCCACGATCGCAACGGATCCAGAATCGTCCCAATCGGAGTCCGGATGCTCCCGATATCGCCCGAATACTGAATCATAACAAATAGGGTTAAATATGTAATAAAAATATTTACTAAAAAGGAGCAGGGGGTTTTCTGCAAATTTACCTTAGTGGGTTCGGGTCGCCTGCGGGTCGGGTTTGGATCCAATACCCAAACCCGTAACTTAAGGTAAATGGGTATTGGGTTTACGGGTTAACAGGTTTAGACATTGGGTTTTGGGTTTCAACAAACCAAAAGGGTTCTTGGGTTCGGGTTCCACCCGAACCCAATACCAAAGCAGCAGCAGCATTTCTTGCTGCTGCGCGTGAGCAGGCCGGCCAGCCTTGCTGGCCGGCTGCGGCGGGGGCCCGCCGGCGGCGGCCCCGGCCGCCGGCGGCGGTCCCGGCCGCCGGCGGTGCGACTGTGGGTCAGGGCGAGAGAGAGTGAGGAGAGTAGGAGAGAGAGAGGAATAGAGAGATGAGGAAGAGGGGAAACACAGCTTTACAGTGAGATTCAGAAAGAAAAGGAGAAGAAGAAAGAAGAAGAAGAAGAAAAGAAGAAGAGGAGTGGGAAAAGAAGAGAAGGGGGCGGCGCCCGCTGGCGCGGGCTGGGGCGCGACCGCGCCGGCCGGGGCGCGGCGGCGGTGGCGCTGGGTGGCCAACATGGGTGGGGATTGGGCGGCAGACGACGGTGGCGTGGTTGTGGGAGGCGGTGATGGGTAGAGAGAGAGATTTAGAGAGAGAAAGGTGTGAGAGAGAGAGAGAGGAAGGGGGTTTTTTTTAGAGAGTGAAAGAGAGAGAGTGGGAGATTTAATGGAGAGAGAGAAATGGCGGTGAATGGGTTAGGCGGTGGGAAGTCTCTGGAGAAGGGAAGAAAGGAGAAGGAAAAAAAAGATAAAGAAAGATTAAAAAATAATATTTTATTATTATAATATTGGCCTAATATTCGACGAGCTCCGAACGGTGCCTAAAAATTACAGAAAATCAAAAATATTAACCTGAGATGTAATATGAAAACGATTTGTCAAAACTCAATCCGTTTGCAAATTAAAATCCCGGAAGTTGTCCCGATACCGGGCGACACCGGTTTGGCCGGATTTTCGATAAATTCAGAAAAATCCCTAAAAATACCCAAACGTAGCTCATGTAATTCTAAGACATACAGTGAAAGCGGACTCTCAAAATCCAACTCCGTTTGTGAAAGAAAAATAGTAAGGCCGATTATCGGTATCGGTCGACACCGACTACGGAGATTTTCCAAAATAATCCAGAAAATTTCCAGAAAATCCTGAAAAATATAGAATATTAGGAAATGATTTTTGAAACTGAAATCAGGTCAATCGGAAGACTACAGAGGTCAAATCAATTTTTGTACGTCGTATCGGGTACTGATACGGTGATACGTACACCGGGGAGTAGGGTGTTACATTTTCAAACTCAATTGGATAGAGCAGAATCATTAGAGTTCGACGTGGACTGAGGTGCACAGTGGAAAGAAGAAAAGAGCAGTAGATGCAAACAACTATCGACGACATGAGGGCGATCGACAATAGACACGAGGAGACGCCAGCAGAGAGCAGTGATTTGTCAGTTTGTTGGCAACAGACATATAGCTGTCGATAGGCGCGCCAACAAAGAGTTGGCCTAGCTCAGTTCTCGACAGGCCTCTTATGGCTGTCGACAGACGCGTGTTCTGAGTGGTTTTCAAGTTGGATTCTGAGCTCATTTCTTATTCAAATTCAGAGTTTTGATTTTCTTTTCTTCATGAGATCTCTGCCTATATATCGGAGGATGTTGTACCCTTTTTTGTATCCTCAAGAGAGTTTGTATTTGAGAGTTCTAAAGGTATTTTGTTTGAGGGATTTTTACGGTCAAGTGCATATTTTCTCTAGTTGGATTTTTATATCAATTTGTAACTCTTGTAACTCAATTGTTTTAATAAAATCTTCTCCCTTCTGCTCCGAGGATGTAGCAAGTTGCCGAACCTCGTTAAAACTTATGTTCTTCTCTCTTTGGTATTTGATTCATGCTATATTGTTTGTGATTGACTCAGCATTTGGAAACATTGATCTTGATGTGATCGGCGCATGATTAGCTCCTTCGGGCGCAACAGTTTAAAGATCTGAATCAACTAAATTTAAACAAATATAGATAATTAGACCAAATGAACATCAAAGGGAGACAAATAAAAAGACAAGTTGTAGCTCCTTCCCTAATTATTTGTGGTCACAAATGTGAACACATGATGCGATCCACGAACCCCCGGTCTGCTTAGCATTACTAAATTTAGACCCGACTTGATAAAATTCTAAAGAATACACAAATCCGAAATCCATTTCCGGCTCAGGTTTAAGTTCAACCAAACTCGGTCCAACCCCTTGTTGGAGGAGAGATGATATTAAAGGGGATGCCATGCCAAGCAGCTGTAGAAGAGTGCCAAGTGACGTCGAAGATCACCAAGGAAGTCGACGATGAAAGGCAAAGGGACAGCAGCAGAAAATAGCAGAGATAGCAGAAGTCAGGAGGGTCGGTCGACCGGCCCGGTCGACCGACGTGCACAACATGCACAGAGGTTGGAGCGGTCGACCGAGCCGGTCGACCGCAGTGCTTGTCTGACAGAACCCATGTCTCGGGCTTTCTGGGTCGACCGATCCGGTCGACCGGAAAACCCTGACTGTCAAACCCCAACTCTCGGGTTTGTTGGGTCGACCGTCACGGTCGACCGGTATAAGGAAGTCGGTCGACCGGCGGTCGACCAACAGTCGGGTTCTGGGTTAAATCTGCTGATCCGTTGTATGAGGTATTTAAGCCTAATGTTGTTCTAGGGTTTGGGATCTCTGCGAAAAAGTATTAGCCCTAAGTACTCTTGCATTCAAAGAGACTTAGAGCGATTGTAATCATCTTCCTAATAGAAATCTCTCCATTGATTGCCCCGAGGACGTAGGCACGTTGGCCGAACCTCGTTAGATCTCTTCTTTTGCGATTGTTTGTTCTTCGTGTGATTGTTTGGGTTTGTTCTTGTGCTGGAGATCTTGGGATTCTCTATTATTTGGTTGTTGTGATTGGATTGCGCGCACAACAAGTGGTATCAGAGCATCCAGGTTGCTCTTTGGGATTTCTGAGGATTCGGAGGGCTCGAGATCGGATCCGGTGGAGATCGTGTGTCGATCTCAGATCTGAGGTATTGGGTGTTCAAGGAGATCGTGTGTCGATCTCAGAAGGACTCAAGGAGGGCTCGTTGAATCCGTGGTGGAGTAGATCTGGTGAGAAACTCGATCTAGGGTTTCAAGGGACAGGTAAAAATCATATTTTTATCTGTGTATAGATCTATTTCAAGTTAGTTGATCTTCCGCATAAATAGAGAATCAGTGAAATCTCAATGGCAGAAGAAACTGTATCTGTTAAGACAATGAACAATCACCCAAGGATTGAAGTTGTTAAGTTTAATGGAACTAACAATTTTGGTATGTGGAGATGCGAGGTTATGGATGCGCTGAATGCATCGAACCTCGAAGACACTCTCTTATTGGAGAGGAAGAAGAACACAACCACCGATGAAGATTGGGCGAAGATGAACAGATCGGCATGTGGCTTGATACGTTCATGCCTTTCACAAGACATAAAATACCTTGTGCAACATGAGACGTCAGCGAAGAAACTGTGGGAAACCCTTGAAAAGAAGTACCTAAAGAAGAGTGTAGAGTCCAGGTTGCAGCTTATGAGTAAGCTGTATCAGTTCAAGATGAAGAAGGGGAGCACAGTCAATGAGCACATCAACCGATATACGAAGCTTCTTACAGATCTGCTGAATTTGGATGTCAAGATAGAAGAGGAAGATAAGGCGGTCATCTTTCTGAATTCACTTCCTGCAGAGGAGTACGAGACATTCACACTGACCTTCATTAATGGAAGGCAGAGCTTGGATTATGATGAGGTGTCGTCTTCATTGATGAGTTATGAAACAAGGAAAAATGAAAGACATCCTTCTCAGACAAGTTCATCGGCAGAGGCATTGGAAGTAAGAGGAAGAGGTTCATCAAGGAAGGGAAAGGAGACTAGAGGAAGATCGAAGTCCAGGCCGGGCTTCAGGGATCTCAAAAGAAATCAGTGCGCATTCTGCAAAGAAATTGGCACTGGAAAGTAGACTGTCCAAAGTTCAAGGAAAAGAAGAAAGAGTCAAAATCTGAAGCAAATCTCGCAAAAGTGGCAAAACCTGCAAGCAGAAAATCACAGGCGGATGGATCAGATTCAGATTCTTCGGTGTTCTCTTTTTCAGTTACCACTCCCGTCGTTGGCTACTCGGGTGAGAACGAGTGGATCTTGGATACAGGTGCAACATATCATGTATGCCCAAATCGAGACTGGTTTACCAGTTTTGAGAAGTTGGAGGGGTGTTCGGTCGTCATGGGCGACGATCGCCCATGCATCATGGAGGGTGTTGGCACTATTCCAATCAGGATGTTTGATGGGATGGTGAGGGAGCTAAAAGAAGTGAGATATGTACCTCAGCTGAAGAGGAACTTGATCTCTGTAGGAGCTTTGGAATCACTGGGGCTTGGAGTGTCTATTAAGGAAGGAGTTCTTAAATGACAAAAGGCTCGATGGTGGTGTTGAAGGCCGGTCGCCGGAACAACTTGTATTACTTGAAGGGTAGTACAGTGACAGGGCAGGTGGCAGCTTCTACCAGTCAGAAGGAAGATTCAACCCGGCTGTGGCACATGAGGCTGGGACATGCAGGGGAGAAATCAATGCAAACTCTTGTGAAGAAAGGGTTGCTGAAGGGTGCTGAGACCTGCAAGCTGCATCTATGTGAACATTGCATCATCGGCAAGAAGACCAAGGTGAAGTTTGGCACAACTTCACACTGCACGGAGGGTATTCTTGACTATGTTTACACGGATGTATGGGGACCTACCAAAACTGCATCGATTGGAGGTAACCACTATTTTGTGTCGTTCATTGATGACTACTCTAGGCGATGTTGGGTGTACACTTTGCGACACAAAGATGAAGTCCTAGAGCTGTTTGTGAAGTGAAAGGCTAATCTGGAGAGAAGCACGGGAAGGAAGATCAAGGTTCTCCGTTCAGACAATGGAGAAGAGTACAGATCAGATCCGTTCCTACAGCTATGCTTTGATGAGGGCATAGAGAGACACTTCACAGTACGAGAGACTCCGCAACAAAATGGGTGGCTGAGAGGATGAACCGGACTTTGCTAGAGAAGGTTCGATGTATGCTATCCAATGCAGGACTGTCAAAGAAGTTCTGGGCTGAAGCTTTGGGGTATGCATGCCATCTTGTGAACAGGTTGCCGTCGTCTGCAATAGGGGGAAGACTCCTCTTGAAGCTTGGTCAGGAAGAACTGCTGAAGACTATAATATGCTAAGGGTTTTCGGGTGTCCAGCCTACTACCATGTCAAAGAAGACAAGTTGGACCCAAGGGCAAAGAAAGGGGTGTTCGTTGGCTTCAAGCGAGGAACCAAGGGGTTCAAGATTTGGGACCAAAAGGACAACAAGTTCATAATCAGCAGGGATGTCACATTTGATGAGGCTTCTTTGATGAAGCCTACGGTCTCTAAGCAGGTGGAGACCAGCAAGACCAAGGAACTATTGCAGCAGGTGGAGAGTGATGCAGATCCACAATCTCTCGAGGATTCAGTATCAGTTCGGATCATTCCTGAGGTGACACAGGGAGGTGATCGAGCAGCTGAAGAAGGTGCTGAAGATAGTGAAGAGGATCAGGAGCAAGTCATGGGTACTGTTCCAGATCCTACTGCAGTGGAAAGACCACGGAGGAATACTAGGAGACCGGGTTGGCTCACCACTGATAAGGTCGTTTCGTATGCACTTCCAGTTGTTGAGGAGGCTATTCCATCTACCTTCAGAGAAGCTGAGATCAGTTCGGAAGCAGATATGTGGAAAGAAGCCATGAATGAAGAGATAAAATCTCTTTACAAGAACAACACATGGGAACTCACCGAGTTGCCCAAGGGGAAGAAGGCCATAGGGTGCAAGTGGGTATTTGCTAAGAAGCAAGGATCTCTCCAAGAAGATGTAGTGCGCTACAAGGCAAGGTTGGTGGCTAAAGGATACGCTCAGAGAGAAGGAATCGACTATAACGAGGTGTTCTCCCCAGTAGTAAACACTCGTCTATTCGGATTCTATTGGCTTTGGTGGTGCAGAATGAGTTGGAACTTGACCAACTTGATGTGAAGACCGCCTTTCTCCACGGCGATCTTGAGGAGGAGATCTATATGACACAGCCCACAGGTTATAAAGCTGCAGGAAAGGAAGAGTTGGTATGCAAGTACAGAAATCGCTGTACGGTTTGAAGCAGTCTCCTAGACAGTGGTACAAGCGATTTGATAGCTTCATCAGGAAGAAGAAGTACACACGGAGCCATTTCGACCCATGCGTGTACTACAATAAGTTACCATCAGGTGAATATATCTATCTACTTCTTTATGTAGATGATATGTTGATTGCTTCTAGGTCAAGATCTGCTATTGATTCTCTGAAGAAGATGTTGTCGTCAGAGTTTGAGATGAAGGACCTGGGGGAAGCACGGAAAGTATTGGGCATGGAGATCACTAGAGACAGGAAAGCTGGCAGGATAAGTTTGACACAGAAGGGCTATTTTGAGAAGGTACTGCAGAAGTTTAATATCAGCAAGGATACCAAGTCTGTTAGTACACCTATGGCGCCGCATTTTAAATTGTCAGCGAAGATGTCTCCAAGGAGTGTTCAGGAGCGTGAGTATATGTCTCATGTTCCATATGCCAATGCTGTGGGTAGCTTGATGTATGCGATGGTGTGTACGCGGCCAGATTTTCACAGGCAGTCTCCATGGTGAGTCGATACATGCATGATCCTGGACAGGGTCATTGGGAAGCTGTGAGATGGATTCTGAGGTACATCAAGGGAACAGTTGATGTAGGCCTAGTATTCGAGAAGGACAACACCGGAAAGCAGGAGTGCACAGGTTATGTGGACTCAGACTATGCAGGTGACCTTGACAAACGCCGGTCGACGACGGGATATGTCTTCACATTCTCACAGGCACCGGTGAGTTGGCGCTCCACACTTCAGTCTACCGTCGCGTTGTCGACCACAGAGGCTGAATATATGGCTATGACAGAAGCCATGAAGGAGGCAATTTGGGTTCAGGGGTTGCTTGATGATCTGGGTGTGGAACGAGATATATTGAAGATAAACTGTGACAGCATGAGTGCCATCTACTTGGCAAGGAATCAGGTCTATCATGCAAGGACGAAGCATATTGATGTCAGGTATCACTTTGTACGGGAGATTCTAGAGGAAGGTGACATTGACTTGTTGAAGATTCACACTTCGGAAAATCCGGCCGATATGCTAACAAAGGTGGTGTCAGGGGTGAAGTTTGCATACTGCAAAGACTTGCTCCATGTCCTTCAGGTGAAGTGAGCTTGCTGAAGCTCATTTGATGAACTACGGACGGCTTGATCCCTTGGGCAGGGGTACGTAGGCAACCAAGTTGGTGCAGCCGCTATCGAGTCGGAATTCGGCTCAGATTTGGAAATCTTCACCGAGGTGGAGAATTGTTGGAGGAGAGATGATATTAAAGGGGATGCCATGCCAAGCAGCTGTAGAAGAGTGCAAAGTGATGTCGAAGATCGCCAAGGAAGTCGACGATGAAAGGCAAAGGGACAGCAGCAGAAAATAGCAGAGATAGCAGAAGTCAGGATGGTCGGTCGACCGGCCCGGTCGACCGACGTGCACAACATGCACAGAGGTTGGAGCGGTCGACCGGGCCGGTCGACCGCAGTGCCTGTCTGACAGAACCCATGTCTCGGGCTTTCTGGGTCGACCGATCCGGTCGACCGGAAAACCCTGACTGTCAAACCCCAACTCTCGGGTTTGTTGGGTCGACCGTCACGGTCGACCGGTATAAGGAAGTCGGTCGTCCGGCGGTCGACCGACAGTCGGGTTCTGGGTTAAATCTGCTGATCCGTTGTATGAGGTATTTAAGCCTAATGTTGTTCTAGGGTTTGAGATCTCTGCGAAAAAGTATTAGCCCTAAGTACTCTTACATTCAAAGAGACTTAGAGCGATTGTAATCATCTTCCTAATAGAAATCTCTCCATTGATTGCCCCGAGGACGTAGGCACGTTGGCCGAACCTCGTTAGATCTCGTCTTTTGCGATTGTTTGTTCTTCGTGTGATTGTTTGGGTTTGTTCTTGTGCTGGAGATCTTGGGATTCTCTATTGTTTGGTTGTTGTGATTGGATTGCGCGCACAACACCCCGATCCACAAATATACCTCTATCCAAAAGTAATTATGACGCAGACTCAAATTTGTCGTTTAAGTTTTACATCATGTTACGACTTATATTTTTTTAAAAAATATTAAGCTAATTAGGGGGTAAATAAAGCTCAAAAGGACAGCTGCCCTGCACAATATATCTCAGTCACAGTGTGTTGGGGCGTGGGGGTGTGTGGGTGAAAGAGAGATGCGAAAAGCATTTTTTTTTAAAGGATAAAGGGAATGGTGATTGGTAAAAGAGACTGCAGATGAGAGGGATTGATTGACTTAATTCTAGCGAAATGACCCGAGCAAATGGACTTTGTTCGGGACACTAAGCATCACAAGATTCCTGAGAGGAGATAGGGCAAACAAATTAGCTTAAAATTTGAGTTTAAAATCATCGTGACTTCTGGGAGGGTTATGTGTTCCGCGTAAAAAAGTTATAAAAGACCGTAATTTATAAATAATTTATAAAATTCAATTATTACTCACGTGTAGTTCGATTATCACTCACTCATAATTAAATTTTTAGTCATACAAATTTGAATTATTTTTTATATTATATTAACTTTTTTAATATTTAATATTTTTAATATTTATTTATAATATTTAAAAATTTTAAATCATCGAATAGTCAATTTGGTGGTCACCTTTTCAACTTAATACTTACACATTATGATAACTAAGCACTGTAAAACAAAATAATTCTGAATTTTGGAAACATCGAAGTAATTCGAGTCAGGATGTTTGTCACGAGTGAAACGTTGCGGTATCTCTAACATGATGCCCCTTGTTAGACAAAAATACACATTTCCATCTGATCATGTCACCTCGAAGTTACTTGATTGTGATGGCATGATGTTCACGATGCTTTTCTTTAATAAACTATAACATTCAAGTCGTGATATTTTGTTTTAAAAGCGTAAATAGGGTGGATTTAATACATTTTGATACTTGTATTTGTTTCTTTAAGCGGATAAATATACAAATACGATTACTATTTGGATATTGAGCTCTCAATGTCGTCTTTCTTTTCAAAGCAATTTTGAATAATCTTTTGTTTTCTATTCTTTTTCTTTAAGAATCGAACAATTTTAAATCCTATTTGGACATGGAAGAGCTAAGAAAGGATCCAACCGGTAAGTTTTCTGTTTACTTTTCTTTATTTTCTTCCCTTTTTTTGCCCCTTCTTTTGACTTGCGCGCGTGCACACACGCCTGTGGAATCAATCAAAAGTTTTGAGACGGAATGATGCGCTTATAGCTAATGAGAAAATTCAATTGAGAACTATTATGTGATCAAGAACCTGGTATAAATTTTCCACAATCTTTTCCTCCAAAAGGACGCATGTTATTTATATTGCTATGTGCATAAATGTCACATTGACTCTTTTATCAGAGTATGCTTTAATCTGTGTCTATGATAATAGATGCTACTATGAAAAGCTTGATGAGTATGATTAGTCTCCATCCTTACATTTAAGAAACAGACACATGCAACCTATTTTTGAACATTGCGTGCAACATGTGGTTCCTTTACAATCAGAGTACAGAAGTTGCTTCAAAGCAGTGAAAATAAGATTATGTGTGGAAATATCTTTTTCGAGAAAATATGTTGTAACCAGAGCAAACGAGATTTGAACTCCAAATTCCAAATACGCTATTGACAAAGAAAATAACGTAATTTGGCGCAGCAAAAATTGTATTCTGGATTTTCTTGACAAAGTGGTACATATCTTTTATGTGAATGCCAGGAGTCTTTAATGTATATATTGGGTGAATGAAGCATGTTTATAAACAAGTATTATAGGTCTTTAATAATTAGCTTAATTTGCTATTAGTTATCAAAACTTTATGTTTGATATGAGTCCTTAATATTTAATGCTGGAATCACCTATCATGAATCAAATAAGTTGGAGTATGTTTGAAAATTGTAAATTAGCTCCCAGAGGGACTCATAATTGATGGGACTCACATTATTTGGAACTTACTCCAGAATATTAAGTTTGTGTGCTCTGGTATCAAATTAAGCTAATCATTAGATAACAGTATCCTGAGAAACCATATAATTATTACCATGTTGAGAGTGTTCGTGTGAATTTTATGTTTTCACATAATATACTTATCAAAATTTCGTCTGTGATGTAGGAGAATAGAGCAGAAACAAGCCAAACAGATCGTGTTATCGACAATCAAAACTTGACATGTCGACAGGTGCGACTTAGTCTGTCGACGGGCCTTATTGTTGTTGACACTCCATGCAGAATCTTTTCCCAAAAGTTGAGGCTATATAGTCTGTCGACATGGCCCTATACTGTCGACAGTCCTGCGCGTATTATGATATCCGAGTCTGTGTAGGATTTTGTTTCCACTCTGATTTGAATTTCAATTGATTATATTTTTCTTTTATTTAACTAGGTTTCCTAGTTAGAGTAATATTCCTTTTTATTTGTCTATATAAGATCATTGTATCTTTATTTTAGTATTGAACTTTTATTGAACTTTTGATGTAACGGTCCCAGTAAAAATAAATCCTCAATTTGCATAACATCCACTTATACCGACCGATTAAGGAGATCATTTCCATTTTCTTAAAAATTTCAGCAGCACCTCCTTTGTAATTACTGGTCGGATATGATGTCCGATACAAGTATGATAATTTCGGCTAACATCGGCCTACTTATTTTCAATCCAACCATATATATGAATTCAAAATCATCCACGCAATCATGAAAGTATTTCGGCTTGACATCACCTACTTAAGAGAAACATAACAACATAAACTCTAGAATTTCTCTCTCGGCATCAAAGAGTTTCAGAAATAATAACTTTCAACTTCTCATGGCATCAATTGATAATACACCTCTTGTTACCACAACCCAGTAAAGATATCTCACATATCAACTAGAATTGAAACCACTACAAAGGTTCTTTATATATATATGGGTATGTACAAGATTAATAATCTATCCCAAGACCCACATGTATCATCCACAAACACAAATGTTCCAAAATACAAGGGATGGATCGATTTAGAGCGAACCCTGCCCAGCATAGCCCTGACCCCTGCCTCCAAGCAACCTGCAATATATCAGTCTGTGGGAGGGTGAGCTCGACAGCTCAGTGAGTGAGGTAGGAATACACAAGAAAAGATAATATCTCAACAAGAGTATGAATATACACGCAATAAAAGGAATCTGAAACAGTAAAAAGACAAGAATCGGAGGCATCCGATAGTTTGATAATCAAGGTCTCAGCCTCTACAATTTCTGAGGACGATCAGACTCTTCTGATTGTATTCCCCAATTTCTTTATTGAATTTTCATCTTTATGTATGATAAGTTCTATGGTTACATAGCCAAACTCTCTCGCCTTAAGTGTACATAGTGTGTATTACTCACGTGCCTAGTATTCCACGCTATAATATACCAACCACCAAAGTTATGCCATAAACCTAGTTTATACATTCAAATAACACTTACATCACAAGCCATAATTATAAACATATAATCACATCATATTTCTCATAATGCAATAACGCATCACACTTCAAGTAATGCACTGATTCACATGCACACTTTTACCCAATATATGGTATTCATTTCAATGAACTAAACTGGTATTCTGATGGTTTCATTGTCATATACAACGACACATCCATCATACCCCCAGTGTCACACACACACACATACACATTTGTATCACACATAACCATTCATTATCAATCATTTGTAAGGATGCAATTAATATATATCATAGCACCGTCTTCGCTCTCCGCCCGTGCCATACGGGTCCCTTCCTCCCAATATGATATATATAGCATGTATATACAACAGTAACACCGTCTTCCCCCCTCCTACCGGTTCTCGCACGGCCCCTTCCTCCAATATATATATATATATACACAATCCCACCGTCTTCCCCCCTCCTACCGGCTCCCGCCCGGCCCCTTCCTCCATAACACAATGTGTGCATATATAACAACACAATAACCAACGCATCCAGTTTCATAAGATTCATATATCATGCACATCAATTCCCTTACAAAAGCAATCATACTCACAATTAATGTTTATCTGTTAGATTGCATCATTACAGGAATATTCACACCAATTAATTAATCAGAACATGCCACCCAATTACATTAAGTACATAAATCAAGTGATATACACCCATCATATTCATATCAATCATAATGATTCTTATTCAGTGAGACACATGCCAATGCCCTTGTACACCATGTTTCAAAATTCTACATTAAATGCAACACTTATTACACAAGGTTGTGTTCAGTTCTAAGCCTGCCTTACTATCCCTTTATTCTTGTAACATGGTATATGTGTGAAGATATATAATATGGGTGCTTTCTATGTAATGCTCTAAATGTATTTGAACAGAGGAACGACCATGTTCACATGGTTCACACATGCATAACGACCAGATAGTACATATGTACATATGCCACATACCCATATTTCTCACTTTCAAATCTTCATATACGAGATTTCAAAACATTCATTATTACGCCCATAGAGTTGATCATCGTCTCAGATAATCGGTTTATCCCTTTTAACTAGAATAATGTGAACGCCACAATCACTCTTTAACCCCTAACGTAAATCAAGACATTATACTCAAAGAGAAAGGAAACCATTAAGAATTGAAACGATATAGCACATACGATTGAAAGTGTTTATTTCAAGTATCTCATAAGTTTGGTCACCTTATGGGGCACATGCTATCGGTATGCAAAAGTATTACTCGCACAAACATCCTGGCTAAATGGATGGGTAAGTTGAGACTATAAGGAGAAACAATGTCTCATACGTGCTAGTTAATTGGAATACAACTCTCTAATATTACAATAAGAAAATCTTTCCTTTCAATTAGTATTCATGTTCACTCATCTATTAGTCTATTGTCCATACAATTTAGTGCTGGTCGATAACTTGACCAATTATCAGTGAATTACAATTTATCAGTCTATCATCCTTACCATTTACTTTCGGCGCTTCAGAGATTTCTACTGACTATGTGCCAATAAATACTCTATTCACAGTCCAGTTACTAGGCCACCAAAGAAATTATGTGTTAGGATGAAATATATCTTTTGAAGTCCATAACACAATAATTCCTTATTTTTGATAAAATTAACGAAATCTGAGTCTAAGGATAAACACCAGCACTCTGAGTGTACATGCAACCTCGTTATGAAACATTAATTTAAAGTAGTCAGCATTTAAATAAATAAGTATGACATACCCGTGTTCGTAACATGCGTTACTGAAGAAGAGTGTTTAGTTCTAAACTCAGTACAACATGCCTGTATAATTTCCAATAATTTTCCCATAGATCCACCTAAATCCGTTTCATCGGATCTGACCTCCCTAACAATCGAAGATGATTTTATCGTAACTTCTACTTTTGATATTAGAATGAGACGCAGGGACTTCCTTTAAAACTTAGATTTATTGATCTTTCTAGCAATATATAAAATGACCCACTTAATTCACATAAACAACTGAAATAAACAGAAAATCATTTAGACATCTAAAATTCTGCAACTTTGCACTTTCGACAAGTTATCAAGTTCCAGTGATAATTCCCAGCACAGACATTGGATTAGGACACCGTAAGCGCGGTTGGAAAGTAGACTCGATTAGCTTTCCAACGGTATATCACATGACCTATCTCTCATTAAATATCCTAACGAAAGAAACCCCAAGATTCTGGTTTCAGATCTGGGCAGACTTTAACAGATTTGTATTATTATTACAAAGTGCTTTGAACTACACAATTTCCCAACTTTTCCTCTTATTTCCTCATCTAAATTAGATCATGAGGAAGGCATGAACTTAAGTATTTAGACTTTTGGTCACGAGAATATTATAAGAGCATTCATAGATCGATCACCACATGATTATCACAAGCCCCTCTTTAAGTCACCTCCAACTTCATAGTTGGACTTAACGTAAAAATTTTCTTTTTATCCCACTAACATGACCAAGATCTAATCTTGATTCGATTGCACAATTATTATGTAAGGATGGCAAGAGGTTCAACCCTCACAAGTGCAGAAAGCTTCAAGATCCTCCATCTACTCTAAAGGTTAGGAGAGATCTAAACTTGATCTCCCCAATTGTAATGATTCACAAGTTTATGATACTGATTCCACGGTTAAGATTAATCTTTGTCTTCCAATAATAATATATTAATCTTTAGTAGGACTTTTGATATGATGCCACCCAAATTTCTACGGCTTAACCTTGCTTATTTAATGATAACCAATACTAACCCCCGATCGCTTTCACAAAATAGAATCATATACATGATAACCAATACTAACCCCCGATCGATTTCCAAAATAGACTCATATACAATTTACAAGAGAGTATACGTCTTGATAAAATTTAAACTAACTCAAACCATGACCCTTCTTTGTACATTATGCTATCATATAGGATTAATAGTTTGTCGCCAAAAGGCTAGGTTGCATGTTATTACAAGGGAGTCACATAATCACAAGAGATGTTCTACTATAAGAATTGCAACACCTAGCAAGTTCATCATGCATTAGACCAAATGATTCTATGAAGCATATTTATTCCAATTGAAGGAAGAATAAAATTTCATAAACATTAGTCTCACAAACTCTCAATGAAAGCTTCATCACCATCAACTTAAATTGTGAGGTTGAGAATTCTAGGTTTAAGACTTACACCCAAACTGAAAATTTATAAGCCCCATCTCTATATGACATAGCTCATCATGCAACCTCTTCACCCATCAATTTATATAATGGGATTAACTCAATATATCCCAAGATCAAATTTTTATTACTACATACTTTAAAAAGCTATGAAATTTCAAGGGATAATAGCATGAATAGCTCAAGGGAATAATTTTCATTTAACCAATAGATCAAACTTAGGGATTTCCAAAAGATGCAATTTGAGAAAAAAGAAAGAGGGGAAAAACCTACTCACCATCATCAAATCGACCCGGCCCTGTCGCCCTCCGCGGCCCGGCTGGCCGCCGCCCAGCCGCGGCCTGGCCGGCCGTCTCCTGGCCGGCCGCCGCCCAGCCGCGGCTTGGCCGGCCGCCGCTGTTGGCCCCGCGCGCGCGAGCCTCCAGATCCAAGGGGGAGAGGGGGAAGGAGCAAGGGTAGGGAGGAAAATTTAGTGAGGGAAAGTTTGGAAGCATGAATGGAGATGGGTTTCATTTAGGTTCTAGGGTTTCTTCTCCATGAAGAAACCTCTCTAGGATGAGGATGAAAGAATAAAAATTGCCTTGACTCTTTTAAGGTCCCCACTCCAAAATATTACAAGTTTGCCACCCCCCCTTCATCCAAGTGTCACTCCCCCAAATCAAGAAGATTTAGGCCCTTGATCTCCCATCTCATGCATACCTACTCCCTCCACTAAAAAAATAATATAATAAATTGCCATGAATGTATTTTCTTGGCAAATACATGTATTTCAAGTATAATACTAGTATTTCATCTCATTGAAATACAAGTCACATATATATCATGATATAGGTATATTCATATATACCACTAGACATTCCAACATTAAGTTAGAATTCATTACACATTCAATTAACATAATAATTCGAGATTATATTTTTAAATCAGCGTTTAAAAATTCGGGGTGTTACATTTGATAATCAATTAAATTGAGTATTTTCTCTTTCGATTGCTCGTGGATTCAAGTTGTTTATCTTTTACTCGTGGATTCGAGTGCTTTGTTCGTGAATTCGAGTGTTTTTCCTATCTGAAGGTAATCTTTAGGGTTCGTTGGCACTAAAACGAGATCTAACCGATATTGTTCGCTTCCTTATTTGTGTCAAGTGGTATCAGAGGTTTGACTACTTTTCAGCGATGGCAGAAGGTAACGATGGATTGCAAAGGCTTTCCACAAGGATGGACACTGTTGAAGGGAGATTATCACTCTTAAATTAACCTTGGACTGTGTGGTCCAAAAAATCAAGAGATTGTCCTTCAAGATCGACGATCAAGATCTGACCGATAGTACGTACCGAAGCAGATGTGATCCTTCATTAACTAATCTTTCTCCCGCCACTTTTATTCTTAAATCCACCACAACAACCACTACTACACCAACCATCTTCAGTACAACCACCTCTTTAACCATCAGCCACCTCCGTTACAACCACCACTATACCAACCACCTTCAGTACAACCACCTCTTTAACCATCAGCCACCTCCGTTACAATCACCTCTTTATCAACTACCCCCGTACCAACCGCCATCGAGGTATCCTCTGCGAAATCTCCGATGAATTCTCCGATGGAGAATAATTCGTCAATCCCATCTATCAATACGATGAATTTGGAGATGAATATGGAGAAGGGATGGCCTATGAAAGACAGGAAAGAATCTTTAATCCTAATCCAAACTGGAGAGGCGAACTTTCTAACCCTAACAGGGGAGTTAAATTTCTTATCCTAATTATGGTAGAAAAGAAGGTTACCCAAGTCCTAATAAGTATAGGATGGAAGTTGATATTTTTTTCTTTTAGTGCTAACCTTGATATTGAATCTTTCTTAGATTGAATTTATAAAGTAGATAGATACTTTGATATGGCTTATGTTCCAATAGAAAAGCAAGTTAAGTTTTTGGCGTACAAGCTCAAGAGAGGAGCGACCACATGGTGAAATCAATTGCAAATCAAAAGAAGACGTTAAGGCAAGCCACCCGTTATGACGTGGAGGCGCATGAAGCAACTACTTCAAGGTAGCTTCCTTTCACCCAACTATCAATAAATCTTTACAATCAATTTGAATATTGTCAATAAGGTACGAGGATTGTCACGGCATATACGGAGGAATTCTATCGCCTATCATCACTATGCGATTTAGCTATGACGGAGGAGCAACAAGCGGTAAAATATATTAGTGACCTAAAGTACCCTATTCAAGAATGCGTGATCCTTCATGATGTATTCTCTGTTGATGAAGGTCACAATAATGCATTGAAGATTGAAAGATTACAAAGTAGAGCTCCACCTTTTCATACATTCAACACCAATTGAAGAGTTAGCAAGTGGCGTAGGAGCTTAGTCGAGTTTCATAACGGTTGACCGACCGCCAGCCCATCAGTCGACCAACACCTCTACATCAGCACCGACAACAACGACCACAACAGCTGCAAAGAGCAAGAGGAATCCCTACACCAAACTTAGAGCTGGCAAGTGTCATTGTGTGGAGAGCCTAAACAAAAGTCCAATGAATACCCTAAAAAAAGCAAGTCAATATGACGGATTATGAATTGACAAAGAGGAAGAGGTCGAGAATGAGGAGCTAAATGATCCAGATTTTGCTGAAGAGCAGGGATACTCTTTAGCTTGTGTTGTTCAGAAATTGCTATGCAACCAGAAGACCCCCGACACTACGCAACGACATCAAATTTTTTACTCAAGCTTTTCGATCAAAAACAAAGTATGCAACCTCATCATTAGTAACGAAAGTTGCAAGAACATCGTGTCTAGATCACTTGTACATCATTTGAAGTTAGAGACTGAACTACACCCTCATCCTTACACCATTGGTTAGATCAAAAAAGGTTCCTCTATCAAGGTAACAGATCTATGTCATGTTCCTATTTTAATCGGCAAATTTTATCACGATTTTGTTGTTTGTGATGTGGTTGATATGGACAAATGTCATATGTTTTTGGGGAGATTATGACAATACGATGTCGATGCACCTAAAAAGGTAGAGAGAACATTTATATGTTCACTTGGAAGGGCAAAAGAGTTGCCATGAGATCGATTTCACTTACTCCAACACTTAAAAAGAAAAAAAAGTCAAAATCCATATCCATATGAAATCGAGACGAGTTTTTGGTGAAATCAAAGGAGACAAAACAGAGATTTGCTTTAATGGTCAAAGAAGATGTAACTCAACCCGCTAGAATTTGCGAAAAGATGAAACCATTTTTAGAAGAGTTTAAAGAGTTATGCACGTCGAGCTCCCGAAAAGATTATCACCCATGAGAGATATATCGCATCACAATGTTCTTATACCAGAAGCAAGTCTATTTAATTTTTCACACTACCAGATGCATTCTAAAGAGAGTGAAGTTTTAAAGAGAAGACTAAATAGTTGATACCCAAGGGCCACAATAGAGAAAGAATGAATTTTGTGATAGGACTTTCTTGCATGGAAAAGTGAGTAGTCTTTGTGGAGAAATCTAATAAGAAGTATAAGTCAATAGCTGACAAGAAGAGACGAGAGTAACTCTTTGAGGAAGAAGATATGATGATGGTGTATTTGAAGAGAGAAAGAATCTCAACTAAAAAGTCTTACCGAGCAACTATATCCAAACTATAACTCGAAGCGAGTTCTTTTGAAGAGGAAGAGACTGCTGTAGGAGAACAGAGTAGAAACAAGTTAGATAGACCTTACTGTCAATAACCAAAACTTGGCCTGTCGACAGGTGCGGCTCAGTCTGTCAACATGTCCTTATTGTTGTCGATAGACTGCATGCATAATTGTTTTTCGAGAGTTGAGGCTATATAGTCTGTCGTCAGCCCTGTGCGCAGCAGGGTATCCGAATCTGTGTAGGATTTCATTTTCCAGTATGATTTCAATTCCGATTGGTTTTATTTTTCTTTTATTTAATTAGGTTTTCTAGTTGAGTAGTATTTCTTTTTATTTACCTATATAAGGCCATTGTATCTTTATTTTAGTATTGAACTTTTATTAAACTCTTGATAATCAATTAAATTGAGGTTTTTTTTTTTTTTTTTCAATTTCTCGTGATTTCGAGCTGTTTATCTTTTGCTCGTAGATTCAAGTGTTTTCTTACCTGAAGGTATTCTTTAAGATTTGTTGGCGCTAGACCGAGATCTAGCCGACATTATTTGCTTCCTTATCTGCGTCAGTCTGTTACTATGTTTGTTCATACGTACCCTTCATGTAAACCTTGTATACTCGTAGTGACTTTCCCTTCCTAAAAATGCTATGCCTAAAGGTAATGGTGCCGATAAATGAAACATTAGATGGAAACATAGTACATCGGGGATTGACAATTAGAGTCTCTGTTTCTAAATACCCATTTTTTATTTGTGCAATGCTTTTGGATAATTCTGGTTTTCTATTTTCGAGTATAAGATGGGTTTTTCTCATCCCTTCCTGATATTAGAAGACAAAACTTCTCTCGTAGCTAGGAGAGATGGGTAAATTTTGAATTTGTGACCTCTGTCATAAATCATGCTTCGCAACGCTTCCAAAATTTTCATCTACTATGTCTGCGTATTTTGTGATGGAGATTTTCCTATGTGATTGATCGAATGGTCGATCTCACACCACAAGTAAAATGGAGGTCTGCCTAAAATGATACGGAATGGAAAGATTCAATCAGCAAACATACGTAGACATTAATTTTTACGTGAAAACTCAGAATGAGAGAAACCACAGGAACGAGAAAGGAAAGATGCACTATCTTTTTATGTGTGTTAAAAGAGGGTTTTCTAGGTACATTTCTCTTCTTTTTCTTGGTGGCTAATCCTTGTGAAGAAGTGTTCCTTCTACTTTTCGTGAGAAGTCTTGGCCTATAAGTAGGATGTTTGCAGATGTAACTAATGGTGCGTATCTTTCTCCATGATTCGCCATCAGCGGTTAAAATCCTTCCATATCTATTTAAATTGTCGTGTTTATTGTTTGGATTGGCATGCCCTCCATTATCCATAACCGTCTTCGCTGGAATAGGGGTATTTAGAACATGGAGATTTCGTGGCAGGCGTAATTGTTCTTTCAATCTGAAATTTTGCTGTTGAGTTGAGTTTAGTAGGAGTCGGGGTGAAGTTTAGTAGTTACGGATGTCGTAGTAAGAAGGGACACAGAGTTCTCTCCTCGGAGTTGGGATGCCAACCCCAAGACTCTCTCTCCTCAGGATTGCATGTGAGCCGCTTGATATCTTGGCGTGTTGTCTTCTTGAGCTACCTTTGACGCGGTGGGACATGTGCTGCGATCCCTGGAGTTAATCAGATCTTGACCACTACATATTTTTATTTGCATATGTTAGTGCTTTTCAAACCAAGAGGCAGTGGGGGCAAATCATGCAAGCAAGGCTGCCACGGATGAGAGACAAAAGGCAAGAAAGCTATGCACGCCTAATTAGTGGAATATTACAGAGCGAGTTATTAGAAAAATCTTTACTTAGTGCGATATTATGCGGATAATTGACTCTAATGTGTATATCAATCCAATTATGCCCTAGTGGGATAATGGTGTCCCTCCACCACCATAACTGCTGCTCATTTATAAAGTTGTGGTGGACACAAAAGTTAGCAAGTTAATGAAGCATGCAAAGTTGCTTAATTATAATTATGTGAGGACAACTCAAGTCAAGAAAGTTTCATGGAGGAAGATTGTGCACACATGTGCACCTACTCTTCATACTCATGTTGCATACTTTGCTAAAAGTAAGTGATTTATATGTGACCCTATGGAAATTTGACCTCTTAGATGTTGTGGAAACATCACAAAAGAAAGTTTGGTAACACAAAGATTGACAAAGATAGCTCATCTCAATATGCTTTGCCTACTCATAAAGTTTAAACAACCTTGATCACTTTTGGTAATTACTATAAGATTTGTTGTTATATGGGATAATATGTATCAAACAATCTTGTTTACGTTTCATTAGAAGTGGCTCACTTCCGTCAAATGTTTTAATACATTAACTGAAGAATATTTGAGATTTGGACCATGATGAGTGGTCAGTATATAATGAAGGGTATCTCTTGTAACTATATGGTTGGCAACTTTATGTTGTTAGCATTAAACTTTTCGATAATACACCCATTAGCTTAATTAATATGTTAGTAGAACCTAGCATCAGAAACACTATTAACCACAAAATTTAGTCATGAACCCAGGTGAGTGGTGAGTGGTCGGTTTAAGGGATCAGGTTGTGTGTGATGGAAGATCTCTTGTAAAATTTAGATTGGGAACTTAATATACATCTTTTTTTTTTTTGAAGTATTGGTTGAAGTGGAAATAGATTAATTGGGATCTACATCTCAAGGCAGATAGAATCTATATTGGATTTTGTGGCTTCAATAAGAGAAGAAGCCATTGCGCAATTAAACTAGAATACAGCGAAGATTGACGCATCAAATACACTTCATACATTTAATTATGTATAATGAGTTCGAAGAAGCCTCATATCATATTAGGGGTGCTTAGGATATGCATCAAATATGATAGTTATCATATCATTGTATGTTTTCCAATCACGGATATATAGATACGAATAGTATATGGGTCGATAAGAAAAAAATCATTTTGTATCTACAATAGTGATGGATATAGATCTCAAGCAGATGTCCATATGCGTTTGCAAACTCTAGTTTTGTGCCAAGTACCTGATGGTTGTGATTTTGGTCTGGGCCTTACTCCTTAGCAGTTCGGTTTATGTGTGTGAGTCACACACACAAATTATAAGAGAGCTTGTGCTGTGTTGACACGTACATAAGATGTCGGGTTTCGGAGTTATAAAGTTTTAAAGTCTTTGAACCTTCTCGTACATCTCATCCACGTGTCAACGCGGCCGAGCCATCAGTGTTGGTCTTGTTTTTGCATTCCTTTTCCCGCCGTGATCCCTTAGGTTTTCAAATCTCAATCAGGCAGTCTTGATGAAATTTCTACTTCGTTTACATCAAATTCTATAATATGGTAACAAGTAACAAAATTGAGGTTCAATTTTGATTTTTTTCCTTTTCTTACAACTTAGAACTTAAATGGAGCATTCTTATATACTAACAATATACCGACTTAATACAGGCTTCTAATTACTCATGGCTCAAATTTTCTCATAAAGTGAGAATTTTTTGCACACTGTAGAAATTAGTATTACGAAAGTGCTTAATGCTTTCCTTCATGTTGGTCACTGAGTCACTTGCATATGCGAAAATTAACAAGAATAATATGAATATTTTTTATATTAATTATGATATGTGTAAAGTTATTGATAATGACACTTGAATCAAGAGTATTTGAGATTAGTGCTCAAATATTAAGTATTTGAATTGTACACTCGAAAAGTCTAAGTTTATAGTTGCTCAAAAATGAAAGTCTAAAGTTTATAGATAGTGGCGAATTCTTAAGTTTTCCGAAGCCATTCCCACAATTGTGAACATTAGAATTTATTTTCAAGCTGCAATGCGCAGTTTTCATGTACTATCTGTACTATTTATTAGTGAGGCAAGATTGTGATGGGTGTGAGGCAAAAAGCAAGAAAACAGTGGCCATTTAATTAGTGGAATTTGCAGCGAGAAAAGCTAACTTAGTGGGAGAATAACTATTTTGATAATTGATTGTCAGATATCTCTAATTGGTCTTTTTGTTCTTAACTATAGCTCTACTGTCTCTCGTTGTTATTAGAATCTTCATTTGTCTATCATTCATTGGGGAATTAACTTCTATATCTAAATTAATAAATTTAAAAAAAAAAAGAAAGAAAATTTTCACCTTTCCTTGGGAAAGAATTGGAAGCCAGACAATTTTGATGCATGCAAGTGTCTTTTTCATCATATTTAAACACTCTAGTAGCATCTAGCATCAATAGCAGGGGCGGACTCATATACAGTACACTTACAATAGATTTTTTAAAATAAAATAATAGTATATACATTTTGTAACTTTTTTTATTTATATTCTTTTTGTTTTAAGTTAGTTTTACTATTATAATAATACTTTTCAGCTCTATCTCAAATGTTAACTTATAAATCTAAATTATTAGAAGTCATAACACCAAGTTTCGGTGGGTACAATATTTTGCACTTTTTTCTCTTTTGTGAAGTGATCTGCATTGCATTATGGTGGGCTTTTATATTTGGGAAGGGGGCTAAGAAAGACATTTGGAAATTAAACTAGGTTATCACTGGCAATAATGCATTCGCAACGTATTTATGGATTATTATACAAAGGGCTCTTCTTTTTGAGATGGATACGCTAGAGTATAATGCACGCTAACTTTTTGGAGCAACCATTTGATTTCTGTTGCCATTTGTACACTGGGGATTTAAGTGTCACGTTTATGTAGAATAAATTATAATTTTTCATATCACAACAAAAGGCTTCGATCAAAGAAGTGGACTCGTCACCGTCTAGTACGGAGTGGATTGGTGAACCCATTCAATGTTGTATTGTTTGCGTTTATTTATTTTTTAATTTTATTTTCTAGGCGATGATCGTCTAGCATCCGTCCTCTATTTCTTCTTCCTCTCTCAGTTTACCCTTCTTCTTCTTTCTCTCCTCCTAGTTTGACTGATCGATCGGTTTTCCATCGACAACGATAATATGCTAGTAAATAAATAAATTGCATTAGAAGACGGGACCAATTCCTATGAAACGACAGAGAACAATAAACAGCAGGAAAAGGTTGAATCTTGTCCCAGGAAGTGGGACGTCAGAACTTTAGAACAGTCTCCAATCTTCAACAATGTGATCTTTATATACAAAACTAAACCAACTTCAAATGCCCAGGGTTTTGATCGGAAACAGAGTCAGGATCAATTTGTAGACTCATACGGTCATACCACTGCAAATGACACGCCAGCTGTTTGTTGAAATGTCCTAGAGAACAAGACTACATGGATCATGCGTTGGTTCTTGCCTTCTGGCTCATCTGGGCCTACTGCAAAGTTCATTGGTTGTGATCTTTGGTGCTTTTCAATCTCATACTTGATTGGTTTTTGCTTTCTCCTCAAGTACTAATCAAACCATCTCAGTCTCTTACTTTACTAGTCATAATGAGTGATCGTCATCTAGATTTAATGCATATTTATATTCTAGTAGATGTCTACTTGTGTTACATATCTTGTTCTGTTAATGAATGGAACTTTATCTCCAAAGCCACTACCGTATACTCTGTATTTCATCTAGTTATTTCATCTTAGTGGCCATACTACTGATTTCTTGATTTTTCACTTAAACGTTTGAGATCTTAGAATCCATTATTGCATGCATTTGGTTGTAGCATATGCTTTCTTATTGTCTGATTCGATTCAAATGAACTATTCTTGATTAGGATTTTATGATGCGGATATCAAGTCCTGGGTATGGCACGTGTACTACCGATGGAGAAGACGCCGTGTTCAAGATTCCCAGTGGCTGCAAAATTCTATTTTCTACTTTTTTTTTATTTGAGTTTCTTTTTTGATTTTCTTTTGATAGTTGTAATCCCATTTTTATTGGAAACTTTAGTTTTTAAAAGTTGAAATTATAATTTTATTTTAATTAGAAGATTTAGTTTGAATTGTATTCAATTATGTAAAAGTCTATAAAAGACTTCTTATATCAAACAATATACAATGAATTATTATTATGAATTTTTTTTCCAAATCTGTGTGAGTTGTGATCTCTCCCAAATCTCTTTCTTTGTGGTGTGAAAGCCTAACTAGCCTATCTCTTTTATCTTCTCTTTCTCTTTTTTAAATCCTAATTCTATTTTCATCAACCTCTCTTCAAATCCTAGATAAATTACTCTCATATCTTTTCTCCATCTCCAATTAAAAAAAACCTGAAAAATAGTATTGCTACAGTAACCCCACTATAATAACCCGCTACAATAATCCAGTGAAAACAGATTCGTTAAAACGTTCAAGATTTCAAACCATATCTCTCTTATTTGGAGTCCAAATCACGCGCGATTTGAAGGTTACATTCGTGGAGACGACCTCTACACATTTACAGCTATCACAAGAATACCGAAGTCACACTTGATCCTCAGTAGTAAGTTTCTTATCAAAATCGGTTATTTCGAGTCTGATATTTTAATATTGAATTTTTTTATCGATTTAACTGTTGTTCACAAACGTGAAATTGTGCCCATCTATTTACATGTATATCAGTAGTTTTAATTTTGATCGTAAAATTTTGTCGCATGATATATTATCATTAGTTAATTCTCGATTGAATTGGATTTGTCTGCGCATGTTATTTTGTTACAGCTATCCGCTTTATTAGTTTTAACATTTTTCTACCAATGATTGTTTCATATTGGTAAAGTATGATTGAGTATTTTATTACTGATTTTCATACACGTTTCACATCAAGTAGTTAAACACAAAATTTATTTTTTAATGTTCTTGCATTTAACAAATTCCAAATAAGTAATAAGCTTATCATACCATATGAGTAATGAGTTAATTGATTTTTAACTTGAATTTTTCTTTTGCCAATTCATAATTTATTTCATTGCATTGCATTTATCCTTGGATACTTTTTTCAGGCATGTTATGATATTTTTATATGTATGACACATAGAACATTATAACTATCTTTAAGTTACCAATATTTCTGTATATACTGTGCTGAGATAGACATCTGATATTGATGACATTCTTTGACATGGCCGATGTGCGTTATTTAATATGAAAATCCCCCAATACAAACCCTATGTCCAATATTTAAAACCTTGACCGCAGGAGCCAAAAGAATGCTTTGATCTCTGTAGATGTAATGTATGCATGGTGGCTTAACTCCCCCATTAACCACTTATGCATGGAACTCCCCAAGAAGTTAGTCGACTTGTCCCACCTCTATAATCTGTCGTGATGAAATCACAAGCACTAAGTACCATTCTCGAAGGAGCTGGAGGAGGTGTGCATAATCTAAAGGAGTAAGGAAGCCTAGGCAGGAGTTGGAGTTTCTAGCCGACGCGCCCTACATTTGTAATAAACAAAAGGTCAAATAATAGATCAAAAGCTTGAGGGATATGTTTGTGCACAATCTATCAGTTTTCCCATTCCCACAAGACAATCCCCGCCAAAGATCTAAAGAGCTTTCCAACTCTAGCAATCCCTTTCTGCAGAAGAAAAAAAACTTTGTTTCCACACTAAAGACCCCCGAGGTTTAACACCTCGCCTTTGCCCAAGTCTCTGGATGAGCCAGCACCGTTCTTTGCTGGAAAGAAAGAAGTGTGGTATTCATCTCTAAAAGGTTAACAATCTCTATGCCCTCATCACAACATTGAATCCAGTTGTTCAGAGGATGGCATGATATATGTAGATAGGTTGGATAGGACTGATTTAACCAATGTTAACCGGCTATATAGCGATCCTTCTATATTCCCTGGCAACCTCCTCTCTTATCAGTATGGGAAACTGGTCATCCCACCACAATTTATTTGCTAGTGTTAAGTGTTATTACTGGAATATGAAACATCTGCACAAGGAATCCTTCAGCTTATGAATTTATTTGAAGGCATTAAGAGTTTAAGACATTCCATGCGTTGGAGGAGAGAGGATATTAAAGGAGGTGATGTCATGCCAAGTGCCGTCGAAGATCGCCAAGGAAGTCGACGATGAGAGGCAAAGGGACAGCGGCAGGAAATAGCAGCAGCAACAGAAGACAGGAGGGTCGGTCGACCGGCCCGGTCGACCGACGTGCACAGCATGCACAGAGATTTGGGCGGTCGACCGGCCCGGTCGACCGAAGTGCTCTGACTGCAAGACCAAACTCTCGGGTTTTCTGGGTCGACCGGCCGGTCGACCGGAACAGACTGACTGTAATCAACCCAACTCTCGGGTTTTCTGGGTCGACCGCCGGGTCGACCGGAAGAAGGGTCGGTCGACCGTCCCGGTCGACCGTCAGTCGGGTTTTGGGTGAAATCTGCTGATCCGCTGATGTGGGGTATTTAAGCCTAAAGTGATTCTAGGGTTTTGTATCTCTGCGAAAAAGGATTAGCTCTGAGTTCTCTTGCAATCAAAGAGAAGAAGAGCTATTGTAATCATCTTCCTAAATATAAATCTCTCCATTGATTGCCCCGAGGACGTAGGCATTGAGGCCGAACCTCGTTAAATCTTGTCTTTGTGATTTGTGCGTTCTTCGTGTGATTGTTGGGTTGTTCTTTGTGCTGGAGATCTTGTTGGATTCTCTATTGTTTGGTTGTTGTGATTGGATAGCGCCCGCACAACAAGTGGTATCAGAGCATCCGGGTTGCACTTGGGATTTCTGAGGATTCGGAGGGATCGAGATCGGATCCGGTGGAGATCGTGTGTCGATCTCAGATCTGAGGTATTGGGTGTTCGAGGAGATCGTGTGTCGATCTCAGAAGGACTCAAGGAGGGCTCGTTGAATCTGTGGTGGAGTAGATCTGGTGAGAAACTCGATTTAGGTTTCGAGGGATAGGTAAAAAATCATATTTTTTATCTGTGTATAGATCTATTTCAAGGTAGTTGATCTTCCGGTAGATAGAGGATCAGGGAAATCTCAATGGCAGAAGTAACTGCATCTGTTAAGGTAATGAACAATCACCCAAGGATTGAAGCTGTTAAGTTTAATGGGACTAACAATTTTGGTACGTGGAGATGCGAGGTTATGGATGCGCTGAATGCATCAAACCTCGAAGACACTCTCCTATTGACGAAGAAGAAGAACACTATCACTGATGAAGACTGGGCGAAGATGAACAGATCGGTATGTGGCTTGATACGGTCATGCTTGTCACAAGACATAAAATACCTTGTGCAACATGAGACGTCAGCGAAGAAACTGTGGGAAACCTTGAAAAGAAGTACCTGACGAAGAGTGTAGAGTCCAGGTTGCAGCTTAAGAGTAAGCTGTATCAGTTTCGGATGAAGAAGGGGAGCACAATAAATGAGCACATCAACCGATATACGAAGCTTCTTACAGATCTGCTAAATGTGGATGTCACGGTAGATGAGGAAGATAAGGCGGTCATCTTTCTGAATTCACTTCCTGCAGAGAAGTACGAGACATTCACACTGACCTTCATTAATGGAAGGCAGAGCTTGGATTATGATGAGGTGTCGTCTGCACTGATGAGTTATGAGACAAGGAAGAAGGAGAGGCATCCTTCTCTGTCAGGGTCATCGGCGGAGGCATTGGAAGTAAGAGGCAGAGGTTCATCAAGGAAGGGAAAGGAGATTAGAGGAAGATCGAAATCTAGGCCGGGTTTCAGAAATCTGAAGAGGAATCAGTGTGCCTTGTGCAAGGAACTAGGACACTGAAAAGCAGAATGCCCTAAGGCAAAAGATAAGAAGGTGGAGTCAAAGACCGAGGCGAATCTCACACAGGCGGATGGATCAGATGATGATCTTCAGTGTTCTCTCTCTCGGTTACTACACCTACTATTAGTAACTCAGATAGTGCTGAGTGGATCTTGGATAGCGGAGCCACCTATCATGTGTGCCCGAACAGGGCCTGGTTTTCTACCTTGAGAAGCTGGATGGATGTTACACGGTCATGGGGGATGACCATCCGTGTAATATAGAAGGGATGGGTACAGTTCGCATCAAGATGGATGATGGGATAGTTCGAGAGTTGAAGGAGGTGAGGTATGTACCTCAGCTCAAAAGGAATCTTATCTCAGTTGGCACTTTGGAAGCATCGGGCATGGTGATATCTGTTCGAGATGGCGATCTCAGGATGATCAAGGGCTCGATGGTGGTGATGAAGGGCGTCCGCCGAGGAAATCTTTACTACTTGAAGGGTAGTAAGATGACAGATCAGGTGGAGACTTCGAGTTCTTCAGATAAAGGTGGCCTGGAGGACTGGCAGGGAAAGGTCGGACACGACGACGGAAGGTCTTTGCAAGCTCCTGCAAAGAAGGAATCCATGGAAGGTGCTGCTACCTGCAAGTTGGAATGTGGACACAGCGTTCTGGACAAGAAGAAGGTGAGATTCAGCACCAGTACTCATCGACAAGAAGGTCTTCTTGATTGTGTTCACATGAGTGTATGGGGACCTGCTAAGACGGCATCATCGCTTGGAGGTCACAGGTACTTTGTCTCGTTTATTGATGGTTCATCTAGGCAGGTTTGAATATATCCGATGAGACAAAGGGGAGAAGCCCTAGATGTGTTGATGAAGTGGAGAGGAAGAATGGAGAGGCAGATAGGTAGGAAGATAAAGGAGCTTCATATTGGTAATGTTGGAAAGGACATGTACCAGTTCCTACAATTTGGCCAGAACACAGGGATTGCAACTCACTTCACAACAGGTAAAGATGGGTTGGCTAAAGATTTAGTCCGTTCCTTGCTGGAGGAGGTTCGGAGGTTGTTGCCTAATGCAGGATTAGACAGGTCGTTTTGGGCTGAGCCGACTGAGTATGCTAGCCATCTCATGAACAGATCGACTGCAATTGGAGGTAGATCTCCACTGAATATTTGGTCTGGAGAAGCTGCTCAAGGTCATAGTGTGCTGTGGGAGTTTGGAAGTCTGGCCTACTTCAGTGCCAAGAGTGACAAAGTGAATCCGCGGGCAAAGAGGTTTGTCTACATGGGTGTCAAAAGGAACAGGTACAGGTTGTGGGACCCCGAAGATAAGAAGATCGTGATGAGCAGGCATGTCACATTTGGAGAGACTTCAGTGTTGAAGTCCACTGTCTCTCAGCAGGTGGAGAGGACGGAGACCAAGGAAGGATTGCAGCGGGTGGAGGTTGATGCTACTCCATCATCTCCAGTTGGTTCGGCATCAAAGGATACTTCAGCGGAGGTGACACCGGGTGGAGTTCGTGATACCAAAGGTGATGCTGAACAGGTTGACGACATTGTTGAGGATGTCGAGTTATTTGCAGCCATTGAACTAAGGTGAAGCCACGCTTGTGGAGAAAGAAGCATGAATCTCAAGCTTGTGGTTGTGACAAGCTGAAGTTGAAGGCCATTGCTCTCCATGATGGTCGGGAAGAGGTTCATATGACTCAGTCAGACAGGTTCGCTGCTGCAAATAGAGGTACCATTGTTTGAGCTTGTTGAAGCTCATTTTAATGAACTACGGTTGGCTTGATCCTTTTGGGTAAAGGTACGTAGGCAGCCGTAAAGATAGAATCTATCTTGGATTTTGTGCTTCATTAAGAGAAGAAGCCATTGCGCAATTAAACTAGAATATAGCGAAGATTGACGCATCAAATACACTTCATAAATTTAATTATGTATAATGAGTTCGAAGAAGCCTCATATCATATTAGGGGTGCTTAGGATATGCATCAAATATGATAGTTATCATATCATTGTATGTTTTCCAATCACGGATATATAGATACGAATAGTATATGGGTCGATAAGAAAAAAATCATATTTGTATCTACAATAGTGATGGATATAGATCTCAAGCGGATGTCCATTTGCATTTGCAAACTCTAGTTTTGTGCCAGGTACCTGATGGTTGTGATTTTGGTCCGGGCCTTGCTCCTTAGCGGTTCGGTTTATGTGTGTGAGTCACACACACAAATATAAGAGGGCTTGCCTGCGTTGACACGTACATAAGATGTCGGGTTTCGGAGTTACAAAGTTTTAAAGTCTTTGAACCTTCTCGTACATCTCATCCACGTGTCAACGCGGCCGAGCCATCAGTGTTGGTCTTGTTTTTGCATTCCTTTTCCCGCCGTGATCCCTTAGGTTTTCAAATCTCAATCAGGCAGTCTTGATGAAATTTCTACTTCATTTACATCAAATTCTATAACATGGTAACAAGTAACAAAATTGAGGTTCAATTTTGATTTTCTTTTCCTTTTCTTACAACTTAGAACTTAAATGGAGCATTCTTATATACTAACAATATACCGACTTAATACAGGCTTCTAATTACTCATGGCGCAAAATTTTCTCATAAGTGAGAATTTTTTGCACACTGTAGAAATTAGTATTACGAAAGTGTTTAATGCTTTCCTTCATGTTGGTCACTGAGTCACTTGCATATGCGAAAATTAATAAGAATAATATGAATACTTTTTATATTAATTATGAACTGTGTAAAGTTATTGATAATGACACTTGAATCAAGAGTATTTGAGATTAGTGCTCAAATATTAAGTATTGAATTGTACACTCGAAAAGTCTTAAGTTTATAGTTGCTCAAAAATGAAAGTCTAAAGTTTATAGATAGTGGCGAATTCTTAAGTTTTCCGAAGCCATTCCCACAATTGTGAACATTAAAATTTATTTTCAAGCTGCAATGCGCAGTTTTCATGTACTATCTGTACTATTTATTAGTGAGGCAAGATTGTGATGGGTGTGAGGCAAAAAGCAAGAAAACAGTGGCCATTTAATTAGTGGAATTTGCAGCGAGAAAAGCTAACTTAGTGGGAGAATAACTATTTTGATAATTGATTGTCAGATATCTCTAATTGGTCTTTTTGTTCTTAACAATGGGGAATTAACTTCGATATCTAAATTAATAAATTAAAAAAAAGAAGAAGAAATTTTCACCTTTTCTTGGGGAAAGAATTGGAAGTCAAACAATTTTGATGCATGCAAGTGTCTTTTTCATCATATTTAAACAAGCTAGTAGCATCTAGCATCAATAGTCGGGGCGGACTCATATACAGTACACTTACAGTAGATTTTTTAAAATAAAATAATAGTATATACATTTTGTAACTTCTTTTATATATAATCTTTTCGTTTTAAGTTAATTTTACTATTATAATAATAGTTTTCAGCTCTATCTCAAATGGTAACTTATAAATCTAAATTATTAGAAGTCATAAGGTCAAGCTTTGGTGGGTGCGATATTTTTCACTTTTCTCTCTTTTGTCAAGTGATCTGCATTATGGTGGGCTTTTATATTTGGGGTGGGGCTAAGAAAGACATTAGGAAATTAAACTAGGTTATCACTAGCAATAATGCATTCACGACGTATTTATGGATTATTATACAAAGGACTCTTCTTTTTGAGATGGATACGCTAGAGTATAATGCACGCTAACTTTTGGAGCAGCCATTTGATTTCTGTTGCCATTTGTACACGGGGGATTTAAGGGTCACGTTTATGTAGAATAAATTATAATTTTTCATATCACAACAAAAGGCTTCGATCAAAGAAGTGGACTCGTCACTGTCTAGTACGAAGTGGACTGGTGAACCCATTCAATGTTGTATTGTTTGCGTTTATTTATTTATTTAATTTTATTTTCTAGGTGATGATCGTCTAGCTATTAAAACAAAAGGACTGAACATTGTAGTGTTTCGTTCTTTTTGTTAAGAATGTGGAGTTAGGTCACGGCAAAATCTCAAATTCAAAACCGAGTCACAATGTTTGTTTAGAAAGAACGAAAGATAGTAGTTGTATGTTTCTCTTCCTACTCTTTTGTTAGATGAGTTATATATTAATTCATGTAGTCATAGTTATATCTAATATAAAGCTAATGTTTCATTCTTCAAAATAATTAAAAAAATTAAAAAAAAAAGAGTATGCGACTAAATATACAGGGGATAAGGCGCTTTAATTTATTATTTATTTGCGAGAGAGCTATAGTCGCATGGGCCTGTTGGGACTTTTGTTGCCCTATTAATGGGCCGCATGTTGCTATTATACCAAAGACTATTCAAACTATATAAATGGGTTAAAACGTTGAGGCCCATTTTTTCTGGGACTTATATAAAAATTTTGTCCATCCATCCGTTTTCATCCGCGAGAAAGACTAACATCGGCCCTTTATTTCTTCTTCTTCTCTTAGCTTATCCTTCTTCTTCTTCCTCTTCTCCTAGTTTGACTGATCGATCGGTTTTCCGCCGACAACGATAATATGCTAGTAAATAAATAAATTGCATTAGAACACGGGACCAATTCCTATGAAACGACAGAGAACAATAAACAGCAGGAAAAGGTTGAATCTTGTCCCAGGAAGTGGCAAGTCAGAACTTTAGAACAGTCTCCAATCTTCAACAATATGATCATTATGTACAAAACTAAACCAACTTCAAATGCCCAGTATTTTGATCGGAAATAGCGTCATAATCAATGTTAGTAGACTCATACCACTACAAATGGCACGCCACGTGTTTGTTGAAATGTCCTAGAGAACAAGACTGCATGGATCAGGCGTTGGTTCTTGCCTTCTGGCTCATCTGAGCCTACTGCAATGTTCATTGTTGTGATCTTTGGTGCTTTTCAATCTCAACTTCATTGGTTTTTGCTTTCTCCTCAAGGTACTAATCAAACCATCCCAGTCTCTTAATTAACTAGTCATAATCAGTGATCGTCATCTAGATTTGATGCATATTTATCTTCTAATAGATGTCTACTTGTGTTACATATCTTGTTCTGTTGATGAATGGAATTTTATCTCCAAGGCACTACCGTATACCTTGTATTTCATCTAGTTATTTTCATCTTAGTGGCCATACTACTGATTTCTTGATTTTTCACTTAAACGTTTGAGATCTTAGAATCCATTATTGCATGCATTTGGTTGTAGCATATGCTTTCTTATTGTCTGATTCGATTCAAATGAACTGTTCTTGATTAGGATTTTATGATGCAGACATCAAGTCGCGTGTATCATTGATGGAGAAGACATCGTGTTCAAGAATCCCAGTAGTTGCAGAATTCTATTTTATATTTTTTTTTATTTTGAGTTTCTTTTTTGATTTCTTTTGATAATTATAATCCCACTTTTATTGGGAATTTTAATTTTTAAAGTTGAAATTATAATTTCTATTTTAATTAGAAGATTAGTTTGAATTGTATTCAATTATGTAAAAACCTATAAAAGACTTCTTATATCAAACAATATACAATGAATTATTATTATGAAAGTTTTTCTCAAATTTGTGTTAGTTGTGATCTCTCTCAAATCTCTCTCTTTATGTGTGAAGTCCTAAAGAAATCTTAAATTACTGGTGTGAAAGTCTAACTAGTCTATTCCTTTTATCTTCTCTTTGTCTCTTTCAAACCCTAATTCTATTTTCATTAATCTCTCTTCAAAATCCTAAATAAATTAGTCTCATATTTTTTTTCCATCTCCAATAAAAAAAAATCAAAAAAATAGTATTGATACAGTAACCTACTATAATAACCCGCTACAATAATCTGCTACAGTATCGTCGCTGTTAGAATGAAAACAGATTCGCTAAAACGTTCAGGTTTCAAACGTCTCTCTCTTATCCAAATTTCAAATCACGCGCGGTTTGAAGCGTTGTATTCGTGGAGACGACTTCTACACATTACAGTCATCACAAGGATACTGAAGTCATATTTGATGCTCAGTAAGTACGTTTCTTATCCAAATCAGTTATTTCGAGTTTGATATTTTAATCTCTGAGTTTTTTTTATCGATTTAACTATTGTCCAGAAACGTGAGATTGTGCGTATTTACTTAGCTGTAATTCAGTAAGTTTAATATTGATCATAAAATCTTTTGTCGCAAGATATATTATCATTCATTGATTCTCGATTGAATTGAATTTGTCTGCCCATGTTATTTTGTTACACCTATCCGCTTTATTAGTTTTAACATTTTTCTACCAATGATCGTTTCATATTGGTGAAACATAATTGAGCGTTTCATTACTGATTTTCATACACGTTTCACATCAAGTAGTTAAACACAAATTTATTTTTTTAATGTTCTCGCATTTAACAAATTCCAAATAAGTAATAAGCTTATCATATCATATGAGTAATGAGTTAATTGATTTTTAACTTGAATTTTTCTTTTGCAAATTCATAATTTATTTCATTGCATTGCATTTATCCTTGGATACTTTTTTCAGGCATGTTATGATATTTTTATATGTATGACATATAGAACATTATAGCTATCTTTAAGTTACCAATATTTCTGTATATACTGTGCCGACATAGACATCTGATATTGATGACATTCTTTGACATGGCCGATGTTCGTTATTTAATATGAAAATCCCCCAATACAAACCCTATGTCCAATATTTAAAACCTTGACCGCAGGAGCCAAAAGAATGCTTTGATCTCTGTAGATGTAATGTATGCATGCTGGTTTAACTCCCAGATTAACCACTTATGCATGGAACTCCCCAAGAAGTTAGTCGACTTGTCCCACCTCTATAACCTGTCGTGATGAAATCGCAAGCACTAAATACCATTCTCGGAGGAGCTGGAGGAGGTGTGCATAATCTAAGGAGTAAGGAAGCCTAGGCAGGAGTTGGAGTTTCTAGCGGACGCGCCCTACATTTGTAATAAACAAAAGGTCAAATAATAGATCAAAAGCTTGAGGGATATGTTTGTGCACAATCTATCAGTTTTCCCATTCCCCGCATGACAATCCCCGCCAAAGATCTAAAGTGCTTTCCAACTCTAGCAATCCCTTTCTGCAGAAGAAAAAAAACTTTGTTTCCACACTAAAGACCCCCGAGGTTTAACACCTCGCCTTTGCCCAAGTCTCTGGATGAGCCAGCACCGTTCTTTGCTGGAAAGAAAGAAGTGTGGTATTCATCTCTAAAAGGTTAACAGTCTCTATGCCCTCATCACAACATTTGAATCCAGTTGTTCAGAGGAGGGCATGATATATGTAGATAGGTTGGATAGGACTGATTTTACCAATGTTAACCGGCAATATAGCGATCCCTTCTATATACCCTGGCAACCTCCTCTCTTATCAATATGGGGAAACTGGTCATCCCACCACAATTTATTTGCTAGTGTTAAGTGCTATTACTGGAATACGAAACATCTGCACAAGGAATCCTTCAGCTTATGAATTTATTTGAAGGCAATAAGAGTTTAAGACATTCCATAAACTCAGAGAAGGAAACAGAGTGGCTGATTACTTGGTAGGGATTGCATCTATTCAGCCTGGTTGTGAAGTGTGCTGGACGATGACTGCCTTTCCTTGAGCAGTATCTAATATGTGTGTGGATGATCTCCACCTAAACACTGAGAGTCAGCAACTAATATCGAAGATCTTAAGTATGTTGTAGTCTATTTGTAAGTGTGCACTGAGCTATGGCCATTATCCAAAAGGAAAAGGAAAAATATCCCGCAGTCCCAATGCTAGTTTAGTTGATGCATATAACTTGCTTGTAACTGTCAGAAATGAGTTTAGAACAAGAACTAACTTGTCCCACTAGGCATTAATTTCATGGTAAGGATTTGCCAGTTGACTATTTGCATCAGTCGAGAGTCCATGGAGATGCATTCCCAGGCTTGATTCTAACTTTGACTTTGCCTGAACCTGTAGCCTATTAGAATAACTCTGCTGCATTAGGTGACATTATCCTTAAACTTTTTTGAGGGTAAGGGTGTTTGTGGTTGTTACAAGAGTGTCAAAAATATAACAAATTATGACGGCTTGCGGCATCTATGTAGTGGAAAGTGAGATTGCCACAAAACCACAAAGATGAGATCCGACTCTTAAGCTTCATGACAACAGAATATTTAGCTTGAAAATTCTTTGATTCCGCTCGTGTCAAACTACCCATATGATTGCGTTCACAACACAATCCTATCGATTAACTTCATTGTGTGAGATATTGGATAGCCTCTAGTCACTTCAAAGTGGTGCCATAGAAGATGTCAAGAAGATAGTGCTAAGCGGTTTTTTTTTAGACGCTCAAATCTCCAAAGTTAAGGGGCAATAAAGAGAAATATGGGCGGTGATTTTCAGATTTATCTCACAAAATAAGCACGATGTTGTGATATGGATACCTCTTTTATAAGATTGTCCGACGTTAAAAGACATTCTTGAATGAGAGCTACATGTGCACCTTGATTTTTAATGGAGCCTATGTAGTCTAAATCCACCAGAAACAGTTATTCTTTTTTAGGTAACCGGTAAGGCTTATATAAAGGGAGGACGGTGAAGAAATCATTTTATTTAAGCTTCCATTGTCAAAAATCCGGTGTAGTGGAGAAATGTTTAGGTCAGAGGAGGGTAAGTGTTGGGATTTGGGTCGAACAAATAGTTCCACATCGGCTAGACGTATGGATGGCCTTGGGAATATAAGGATTTGGGCAACTCCACCTAAAAGGCTAGTCTTTTGGGATGGAGCCCGAGTCCTTCAAGTGGTATCAGAGGCATGCCCCGAACTTAGTCGTGTGTGTGGGTGATGTTCGACGATATATAGATCCCCCAATGGCGCAAAGGCGCAATGGGCCTGCCCACCCCACTGGCGCAAAAAGGCGCAATAGGTCCCTGTGAAGCTAATGTTTGGCTCTCGAGAAATTTGGCAGTGGTCCTCATAGAGGAGTGACCGACTGCAGTTGGTACTTCACATAAGGCGTGCCGTCCACCCACGCAGTGAAGAGTTGGATATCTCGATTGAGCATTTGATCTTCCGGTGCAAAGATAGTTGAGCTTACAGGGAGACTCTTTGTTCGAGGGGGGATGGTTGGGATTTGGGTCGAGCAAATAGTCCCACATCGGCTAGACGTGGGGATGGTCTTGGGAATATAAGGATTTGGGCAACTCCACCTAAAAGGTTAGTCTTTTGGGATGGAGCCCCGAGTCCTTCAGTAAGGAGATTATTGAGATCATTGGAGAGGTTTTGATATGCTCATCTTTTAAATTGGGGAGATCAAATCATTCTTTCATTAAATATGTAAGTTTGAGTGTTCATCGTTGTGGATGGATCCAATGCAAGCATAAATAGATTAGTAATTTGAAAACAAAGGTATCATTACTCACCCGACGGTCAAGTCAAAATCTTGTCGAGTAACCATCCCCCACTATAATTTTGAATGTCGGATGTGAGAGCCATAGAAGCCTTTAGAACTCCTCTTCAAAAGAGAAACATGCCTGGAGAGAGTATTATACAAATCATGAGGTCTTCTTCTTCTATAGTAATTACGAAGAACAAGAGCCATCTACGAGGCATGTTTGTCATGAAAAAGTCTCCACCATCACTTGGACAGTCAAGATTGAAGGCTTAGAGATTACAAACACCTAAACCACCTTTATTTTTATGAGAGCAAACAAATTGCCAATTTATTAAACAAAGCTATTATTGAAACGAACTTAATCAGAAAGAGAAGGCATCTAAATGCCTGTTCATCCACAAAGCTTATGTTCTCTACAAGTAAAAACATTGTATTTTGAAATCCTTGTTTGTTCATGTTATGAAGCAAAAGATCTTATGTTTCTCTTCAATGTTTATTTAGTCTATGCATACAAGTACTCTGGGTATATTTGACAGAGCTCTTATTTCTTGATAAATTCATCATATGATAGAACAAAATGAGATTATGTTTTCCTGTTTAATTGTATATTCCATGCTGAGCCGGGTAATATTGATATTATTTACCACTTAATTTCAGGAATACCAAGGTAAGATCTAGTTCTAGTTTGTAGAAAAAATTCCGCACAGATGAAAGAATTAAGGCATTTTGTTAGCATTGCTTGACTGATTCTAGGGGAGAAAACATCAAATTGCAATGCATAACAAGAAGAACCTATTACAAATTCTCTATAAACTTCTTGTTTCCACAGTTTGATTTCAAATCTGACACACTACATTCTGCATGTGAAGTGGATGCAGGTGTAACTGAACGTTCATCAGTATCTATACATTCTGTAATAGGTGGCATCATCACAACATTTGACTCAAGCTGTTGCTTCACAAGAAATTGAGCATCTTGAGCATTACAATCTCCATCCATTTCAGGACATGTACAACTCTCTTCATCACTATCCACACATTTCCTATGAAAGCTATCATCCTCGACATCATAAAAGTTCACGGTACGCACCTCCTGAGCTAATGAGCAAGTACAACAGAACATCCACTGCACATAATCAGTCATCGAATCAGAGCGACAGCAGAAACTGTTTCCTGGAAGTCCGAATCTTTCCCTCATCTTGATCCTCCAAAAACCTCCATAGAGCAAACCGAACACACAGAGCACCATCCCTGAAATCCCACGACGTCCCTGATAACATCGTTACTTATGTTCAGTGCGGAGATGCTGAAGATCCAGAAGGGAGCAACACATAGCAGAAAAAATGTCACCATATGGACATACATGTTGCCGAATCCTAGCCTCTCCATGTTCCAACCGAAGATGCAGAAAGTGCAGAAGAACGAAAGAAAGCCAGTAGTCCTGTCACTGCTGCAATCAAACAGTCCCCGTTCCACTCAGGTTTGCTCACCACCCTGGCTTCATTCGGCACCTTAACATCATGCAGTTCTTCTTCCGTATCTGAACTGAATTCTCTCCCGAGAGGACTGTAAATGGTGTACAAGCCAGCAATGATCGGAGCTATTGTCCCGAGAGAAAAGGAGAAGTCTTCAGCAAATTCAGGCCTTAATTTTCTTGAGTATCCCCAATAGAGGCCGCATTGTACATACTGAGAGAAACATGTGATTTGTAGGAGGACAACGACAAGAATTATGTGAGCCCACTCATGAGGCCGGTAGGCTCCATTCTTGCAGTAAGTCTTTCTGAGCTCTATGATGTCTTCTGCTCTCCATCTGCAGAGGAGAACCAAATGGTGGAAGAGGTTCGGATGCTGGTAGAGGCTCATGAGGGTGAAGAGAGCATTGAGGACTTGGTTGTTGATTTCAATCCAGCGATTTCTCGAGGATTTCATTGGGAATGCTTTGTTCAGTAGTCCAAGCAACAGGAGACCGAGCATGGTGGCAGATACTGCTACACAAACTAACCATACAAGAAAAGCAACATTCATCGGATGTTTGATCCATTCCTTGAATATGTTCACAAGAGAGGGAAAATTGATTCTCCTGATGAATTGGGTATCAACATGTTGCCTGATACCGACTCGAGAAGGAACTGAGACTGAAATCTCCTCTCTCTCATCCACAGTTTTCCTGAAAACAGAAAAAGCTTTAGAAACAGATGCCTTCAGGAAATCAAGAAGTTGTTTCCTGCGACGTCTTGGATCTGAAGATCCCGTTTCATTGGAAAGAATATTGACTTGAATGTATCTGTGAGGCTTGGAGGCACTGACATCATCATCATTGAACTCAATTTCATCAAGGGTTTCCTCTACCAGCGTGTTCCTTTCTGAAACCATGTTTGTCTGCTGTTGATAAAACCCTTGTACAAAGATCTAAAGAACCAAGATTTTATGGCTGCCGACTAATTTCCTGCAAGAATCCTTACTGTAGCAAAACTGCTTCATTTCATCACAAAACTCTCTACAAGGTGGGAGGGGCAGAGAGAGAGAAGAAAAAGATCGAAATAGCAGGTAGATGACAGAGAAAAAGAAACAGAAGTATCAACGAAGATGAGAAACATTCAGTATGTACAACAGAAGAATACCTTTGTGATGGGGGAGAGATGAGCAGCAGTCTTCTTCCCTTCCCTTCCCCTCAATATGAAAGCAAATGGCATATAGATATAGCCAAAAATACGAGTGTGCGTAACATAATTCATGCAGTCCCTTTGGCCTATTCTTTCTGAAGTTTTCTGAGTTTGCTTCTCATAAGAAAAGGGAAACTTCCTTTTCAAAGCCACCTTTCCCACAGCCAGAACGCCGCAAAGATGAGAAAAAATTGTTACAAGTTGCAGTTAACAAAGAGAACTAAGAAATGGTCATTTATGTCAAAGCCTGAAAATTTTCATTTTTTTATATCACCTGTTTCAAAATTCTTTCTATACCCAAAATTTTTTTCATCAGAATTATTTTATACCCAATTCTTTAATACCGCCCATTAAAATACATGCTATTTGTAATGAAAATCTGTTCTTCTTGTTAAATATGCTACATCAAGACGTAATCTGCTATTTCTAGTGAAAACATACCATTTGTGTTTAAAGTATGCTATACTTCATAACAGAAATGCTATATCTGTATCTTTTTATTTCGCTAATCTATAGTTAAAATGTTTTACATAGAGTTACTAATTTACTTCTTGCAGCCTGTAGGAAACTTTGGTACAGAACCAATTTTGAAACTATGTAAATGATACAGAGAGCCTTTTCGTTTATTCTTTATTTTGTCTGGTGTCTTTAGTCTTCAGATGCCTTGGACCTCAGTGGCCAAAAAGTCCCCAGAACCCCCTCACCAATTGTAAGGTGCAGGCCAAACCCAGAGTTAAAATCTGTCTAATCTTTGTGTCTGCAATCCAATTGTGATCAGGATCAACCAAAAGGCCTGGATCCAACAACTAATTAATGGATGATGACTAGTCATCTAAATGGAGGTTGGTGACTTCCTATTGAAATAAAGGGCTGAGCTACCTTATTGTAGTTGACTCAGCAGCAACTTGATAATGGGAAATAACTTGAATAATTAAGAAAAAGAAGAAAATCCACCAACATCATTCATGGCAGCCATCAACAATGACTTCACTCCCAATATCTTGATCTGGAAACAGCCCAGCATTAGATTATTCCCATTACTGACCCAAGAACTTGTTTTATTAATAAAGCAGTTCAAATTGTATGCATCTGATGAAGGGACTATCCTTAATTAGTGACATTAGAGCCACCATTAAGCCACAATTTTGGGTGGCTAATTGTTAAATATTTTGAGGTTAAAGAGTTTTCTTAATCTTTTCAATGGTCCCCACTTTTTTTGTTTAGAAAACAGTTTTTAGCAAAACATAGAGTATAGTCATATTGTTTTTGCATTTTTGTGGTCCTAACCTCTCTTCTTTTTTCGGGTGTTTGAGCTTATTTTCACAATGAAAGCATGCCTATATTCCCTCTTTTATTCTCAAATGTTTTGTTAAAACTTTTTTAGTGAAACAAGGGAGCTTTTTTTGGGGTACAGAGTTTTTGCAGTAAATACTCTACCCATTGATTTGATGGGTATAATACCTATATTCCCGAGCCGGATCCGTCTGGGCCCAGACCCCGTTCATAATAGGGTCAGGTCCCGTGTCCAAAATTGTTACCCACGAGGGGTTGGGTTGTTGTGCCTACGACAACCACCTGATGAGAAATCCTTGAATCTCCCAAGCACGAAGAACAATCACAAAACCGCACAAATATCAAACACCAGAGAAAGCACACGCAAACAAACAATCTAACGAGGTTCGGCCTCAATGCCTACGTCCCCGGAGCAATCAAAAGAGAGGTTTATTACTTTGGAAGAAGATTACAATGCTAGCAGCTTTTCTGATCTCAAGAGAGCTCCAGAATTTTCAGCATTAGCCAAACCCTCGAAAAAACCCGTATTTATACAACACGGTTTCTAAATCTGCAGTTTCTGCCCGCACCCGCTTGTCGGTCGACCAGGTGGTCGACCGACCCCTTCCACCGGTCGACCGGGTGCCCAACAGAGAGTTGGGTACTTTCAGTCGGTTGACCGGGCGGTCGACCGAGCTCCAACCTCGTGCATGTTGTGCACGTCGGTCGACCGGCCCGGTCGACCGAGCACCTGCTACTGCGGCCGGTCGACCGGACCGGTCGACCGAAACACCTATTCTGCTGCTGTTTGGCTATTTCCTGGCTGCTGCTTCCTTCGTCTTTTGTCATCGACTTCCTCAGCGATCACTCGACGACCCCTCGACGACCCTTGTCAACTTCCTCAGCAATACTTCTCTCTTTCCAACAATTCTCCACCTCGGTGAAGATTCTCAAATCTGAGCCGAACTGTCCATCGACTCGAGAGCAGCTGCACCAATGTGGTTGCCTATGTACCCTGCCCAAGGGATCAAGCCGTCCGTAGTTCATCCAAATGAGCTTCAACAAGCTCAAGATACCTCAAAGACATGGAGCAAAGCTTTGCAATGTGCAAACTTAACTCCCGACACCACCTTAGTAAGCATGTCGGCGGGATTCCCCGATGTGTGAATCTTCAACAGTTCGATGTCACCCTCTTCTTGAATCTCCCGAACGAAGTGGTACCTGACGTCGATATGCTTCGTCCTTGCATGATAGACCTGGTTCCTGGCCAAGTAAATGGCGCTCATGCTGTCACAGTTAATCTTCGGCAGATCCTGTTCCACGCCCAAGTCATCAAGCAACCCTTGAAGCCAATCGCCTCCTTCATGGCCTCTGTCATAGCCATATACTCAGCCTCTGTGGTCGACAAAGCGACGGTAGACTGCAGTGTGGAGCGCCAACTCACCGGTGCCTGAGAGAATGTGAAGACATATCCCGTTGTCGACCGGCGTTTGTCAAGGTCACCTGCATAGTCTGAATTAACATACTCTATGCACTCTTACTTTCCCGTGGAGTCCTTCTCAAACACTAGACCTACATCAATTGTTCCTTTGATATACCTCAAGATCCACTTCACAGCTTTCCAATGACCCTGTCCCGGATCATGCATATATCTGCTCACCATGGAGACGGCCTGTGATAGATCTGGTCTCGTACACACCATAGCGTACATTAAGCTACCCACTGCACTGGCATATAGAACGTGAGACATGTACTCACGTTCTTGAACACTCTTCGGAGACATCTTTGCAGACAATTTGAAGTGAGGAGCCATAGGTGTACTTACAGACTTTGTATCCTTACTGATATTGAACCTCTGTAGTACATTCTCCAAATAGCCCTTCTGAGTCAAACTCACCCTGCCAACTCTCTAGTCTCTAGTGATCTCCATGCCCAACACCTTCCTACCTTCGCCAAGGTCCTTCATCTCAAACTCTGACGATAGATCCCTCTTCAGAGCATCAATTGCAGATCTCGACCTCGAAGCAATCAACATATTATCTACATAAAGAAGTAGATAGATATATTCACCTGATGGTAGCTTGTTGTAGTACACACATGGGTCATAGTGGCTACGTGTGTACTTCTTCTTTCTGATGAAGTTATCAAATCGCTTGTACCACTGTCTAGGAGACTGCTTCAATCCATACAGCGACTTCTTCAGCTTGCATACTAATTCTTCCTTCCCTGCAGTCTTAAAACCTGTAGGCTGAGTCATGTAGATCTCCTCCTCTAGATCGCCGTGGAGAAAGGCGGTCTTCACATCGAGTTGGTCAAGATCCAACTCATTCTGCGCAACCAAGGCCAAAAGAATACGAATTGACGAATGTTTAACCACAGGAGAGAATACCTCATTGTAGTCAATTCTTTCTCTCTGAGCATAGCCTTTAGCCACCAACCGGGCCTTGTAGCGCACCGCATCTTCTTGGAGAGATCCCTGCTTCTTAGCATATACCCACCTGCAGCCTATGGCCTTCTTCCCCTTTGGCAACCTGGTAAGTTCTCATGTGTCGTTCTTATAGAGAGATTGCATCTCTTCATTCATGGCCTCTTTCCACATCCTCACTTCCGAACTGATCTCACCTTCTCTGAAGGTAGATGGAATAGCCTCCTCAACGATTGGAAGTGCATACGCTATGACCATATCAGTGGTGAGCTAACCTGGTCTCCTAGTGTTCCTCCTTGGTCTTTCAACTGCAGTAGGGTCAGGAACATTACCCATGAACTGTTCTTGACCCTGTTCAACATCTTCAGCACCTTCTTCAATTGCTTGATCATTGCCCTGTGTCACCCTAGGAATGACCCGAACCGATGCTAATTCCTCTAGAGATGGTGGATTTGCATCAGTCTCCACCTGCTGCGATAGCTCCTTGGTCTTGCTAATCTCCACCTGCTGAGAGACCGTAGGCTTCATCAAAGAAGCATCATCGAAGGTGACATCCCTGCTGAATATGAACTTGTTGTCCGTTGGATCCCAAATCTTGAACCCTTTGATTCCGCGCTTGAAACCGATGAACGCACCTTTCTTTGCCCTTGGGTCCAACTTGTCATCTCTGATATGGTAGTAGGCTGGACATCCGAAGACCCGTAGCAAATCATAGTCACCAGCAGCTTTTCCTGACCAAGCCTCAAGAGGAGTCTTCCCCCCTATCGCAGACGACGGCAACCTATTCACGAGGTAGCATGCATACGCCAAAGCTTCAGCCCAAAACTTCTTTGACAGTCCTGCATTGGATAACATACACCGAACCTTCTCTAGCAAGGTCCTGTTCATCCTCTCTGCCACCCGATTCTGTTGCGGAGTCTCTCGTACCATGAAGTGTCTTTCTATGCCCTCATCAAGGCATACCTGTAGGAAAGGATCCGATTTGTACTCTCCTCCATTGTCTGAACGGAGGACCTTGATCTTCCTTCCCGTGCTTCTCTCCAGATTCACCTTCCACTTCACGAACAGTTGTAGGACTTCTCCTTTGTGTCGCATGGTGTACACCCAACAGCGCCTAGAAAAATCGTCAATAAACGACACAAAATAATGGTTACCTCCAATCGATGCAGTCTTGGTAGGTCCCCAGACATCCGTGTGAACATAGTCAAGAATACCCTCGGTGCAGTGTGAAGCTGTGCCGAACTTCACCTTGGTCTTCTTGCCGATGATACAATGCTCACAGAAATCCATCTTGCAGGTTTCAGCACCCTTCAGCAACCCTTACCTCGCAAGAGCTTGCAATGACTTCTCTCCTGCATGTCCCAGCCTCATGTGCTACAGCCTGGTTGAATCTTCCTTTGGACTGGTAGAAGCCGCCACTTGCCCTTTCACCGTACTACCCTTCAAGTAGTAGGTTGTTCCGGCGATCGGCCTTCAACACCACCATCGAACCTTTTGTCATTCTAAGGACTCCTTCCTTAATAGACACCCCAAGGCCCAATGACTCCAAAGCTCCTACGGAAATCAGGTTTCTCTTCAACTGAGGTACATACCTCACTTCCTTCAGCTCTCTCACCATCCCATCAAACATTCTGATTGCAATCGTACCAACACCCTCTATGATGCACGGATGATCATCGCCCATGACGACCGAACACCCCTCCAGCTTCTCAAAACTGGTAAACCAATCCCGATTAGGGCATACATGATATGTTGCACCTGTATCCAAGATCCACTCGTTTTCACCTGAGTAGCTATGATGGGAGTTGTAACTGAAAAAGAGAACACCGACGAATCTGAGTCTGATCCATCTGCCTGTGATTTACTGCTCGGAGTGTTAACCACCTCTGCGAGATTTGCCTCAGACTTTGATTCTTTCTTCTTTTCCTTGAACTTCGGATAGTCCACCTTCCAGTGCCCAATCTCTCTGCAGAAAGCACACTGATTCCTTTTGAGATCCCTAAACCCTAGCCTGGACTTTGATCTTCCTCTAACCTCCTTGCCCTTCCTCGATGAACCTCTACCTTTTACTTTCAGTGCCTCCGCCGATGAGCTTGACTGAGAAGAATGTCTCTCCTTCTTCCTCGTCTCATAACTTGTCAGTGCAGACGACACCTCATGATAGTCCAGAGTCTGCCTACCATTGATAAAGGTCAGAGTGAATGTCTCATACTCCTCCTTCGGGAGTGAGTTCAGGAAGATGATCGCCTGTCCTCCTCTTCTACAATGACATCCATATTCACCAAATCTGTAAGAAACTTCGTGTATCGGTTGATGTGCTCATTCACTGTGCTCCCCTTCTTCATCTGAAATCGGTACAACTTACTCTTAAGCTGCAACCTTGACTCAACACTCTTCGTCAGATATTTCTCTCAAGGGTTTCCCACAGATGCTTCGCCGACGTCTCATGTTGCGCAAGATATTTTATGTCTTGCGATAAACATGAACGAATCAACCCACACGCTGACCTGTTCATCTTTGCCACTCTTCATCAGTGGTCGTGCTCCTCTTCTTCTCCAGAAGGAGAGTATCCTCGAGGGCATCCATAACCTCACATCTCCGCATCCCGAAATTATTTGTGCCATTAAACTTCACAACATCAATCCTCGGATGAGGATTCATAGTCTTAACCGAAGCAATTTCTTCTACCATCTAGATTACTTGATCCTCTAACTATGCGAAAAACAACCAACTGAAAATAGATCACTACTTTGATAAAAATTTGATTTTTATCTTTTTCCCGAAACCCTAAATTGAGTTTCTCACTGGATCTATTCCACCAACGATTCCTTGAGCACTCTTTGCGTCCTTCCGAGATCGACACACGATCCCACGAACACAACTACCTCTGATCTGAGATCGACACACGATCTCCACCGAATCAGATATCGAAGTCCTCCGAATCTCCAGAAATCCCAAGCGAAACCTGGAAGCTCTGATACCACTTGTTGTGCCTACGACAACAACCTGATGAAAAATTCTTGAATCTCCCAAGCACGAAGAACAATCACAAAACCGCACAAATACCAAACACCAGAGAAAGCACACGCAAACAAACAATCTAACGAGGTTCGGCCTCAATGCCTACGTCCCCGAGACAATCAAAAAAGAGGTTTATTACTTTGGAAGAAGATTACAATGCTAGCAGCTTCTCTGATCTAAAGAGAGCTCCAGAATTTTCAGCATTAGCCAAACCCTAGAAAAACCCGTATTTATACAACACGGTTTCTAAATCTGCAGTTTCTGCCCGCACCCGCTTGTCGGTCGACCGGTGGTCGATCGACCCCTTCCACCGGTCGACCGGGCGGTCGACCGGGTGCCCAACAGAGAGTTGGGTACTTTCAGTCGGTCGACCGGGCGGTCGACCGAGCTCCAACCTCGTGCATGTTGTGCACGTCGGTCGACCGGGCCGGTCGACGAGCACCTGCTACTGCGGGCGGTCGACCGGACCGGTCGACCGAAACACCTGTTCTGCTGCTGTTTGGCTATTTCCTGGCTGCTGCTTCCTTCGTCTTTTGTCATCGACTTCCTCATCGATCACTCGACGACCCCTCGACGATCCTTGTCAACTTCCTCAGCAATACTTCTCTCTTTCCAACATGGGTCTGGGTGGGGGTTTGGGTGCCACTGTATGCGGACCCCACCTAACCTGCACAGGGTAAATATTTTCTACCCTAGAGGACTAACATGTAGAAATGGGTAAAACAATGAAAAATGTTAAAATTTTCAACTTAAATGAACATATAATTAACTTTCTGGGATTCAACTGACGACCACTGAGGAGCAAACGCAGGACCTGACCAGTGATCATAGTGGCCGAAATTAAATATATTATAAACATGTCGCTGGTGGGGCTCGAAATGGTGACATGTGGGTGAGCAGGGCTCTTAACGAACCCAAGGCCACCACTCGGCCACATAACTAACTGATAAGCACTGCAAACAACATAAAAGACTGGTGACATGTTGGGGATGGAAGCCTCCCCGATTCCTATCTCGACAAACCACAAGATCAACCCAAGCACACAAAATAGAGAAAATAACACAAGAAGAAGACATCTCAGTTTTACGTGGTTCGGCGATCAACTCAAGCCTACTCCACGGGATACTGATGCAAGAGAGATCCACTATAGAAGATAATTACAAGGCTTAAAAAAAGAAGACTCATCTCTCTAACCTCCCATCTCTCTCCCTCATAGTATTCTCTCACATCCTTCTCTCATTTTCACACAATGAGAAGATACAAAAACCAAGTCACTTCTGGCATTTCAAGTGGTCCTTATATAATGCTAACACAAACCTAGCTAGCACTAACCATTATTTAATAATAGTCTATATTAGCCCAATATGGACTCCCAGAGTCCAACTCGACTGCAACCAACACAAAGCCAATCTTTGGATGCATAAACCAGACACGAGACAAAACCCAACAGATATTGCATGGTAATCTCTACATTTTCTTTGTTGGTTTGAGTAATGTATACATAATTAAATTATCAAATAGCTAAATGCAGACAAAAGCATGAAGTAGTTTACACATTTTAAAATCAGTTTAGGTACTATATAAATTTTGACATTTTCTGGATACATCTCTAATTTTTAGTTTAAAAAAAAAGTCAGGTAAATACATAATATGTAAAAGAGTAGGAATAAACTGTTTACATTTTACCCTACCTGATTAACATAAACAAATATAAAATCCTTACCCTTACTCTTCCTGTTTATATAAAGAAGTAAGAAAACTTCCTACTCTAGCTGTTGACAGTCACATGATGTAATTGGACTTTGATTGTTTCTCATCACCTTCCAGTTTCAGTTGAGAGCATATCTAACTTCTAGTGCTTCCATAAAACTATGAGGTTCAAATATGCTCATAGTATTCTGAATATGACTCTACTCCATTACTGGATATAAAAGCCAAAGTTTGATCCTAAAATTCTCTATGTTTACTAGTCTGGAATAAAGGTTCTATTTCATGTGAGAATTATGGAGGAAATCAACAATATGAGGTTTCTCAGTAGCAAATGTCAGATATGCGCAAATAGGTGTAACAACAATACAACACAATGCACAATGCCAATACAAGCATATAATGTAGCATGCCATTTAGAAGCATGAAATCTCCAGCAAGAATTAATGACAGAGAACGTAAAGAAACAATAATCACATCAATACTTGATCAATGTAGAATTTCAAAATATTATATATTGCTAACTGATCAAATCCATGATTTTAACAAAAGTACAAGAAGCCAATCTGTGTTATAGTAACATATTATTTTCCCTCTGTATAACAGGTGTGACTGGTGGTTTCATTATATTGTTTTTACCTCCCATAGATGAGCCTTCTCCTGTCATAGGTGAATGCTTGTCAGAACAGTGACAATCTGGAACTCGGCTAGGAGATGGCAAATGTTGCATCATAAAGTAGGATGTGTTGGAGTTGCCCCAATAAGGACTACTAGGGCTTGCTTTGAATGGAGCAGACCCATCTTCACGAGGCAACGGAGACAACACTTGTTGATTATCACCGGTCATTTGCTTTGGGTACAATTTATCGTCCACAACATCATAATAATCTGCAGTTCTCACCTCCTGCGCAAGAGAACAAGCGCAACAACAAAGCCACTGAAAGCATTCTGTAACTGCAGGCTTACCACAACAGAAATCATTTGCAGGAAGGTTAAACCTCTTCCTCATCTGAATTCTCCAAAATCCACCATACAACAAGCCAAACACACAAAGCACGAAGCCTGAGATACCCAGAGCCTCTCGAACAGTCTCGTTATCAATATTGAGAGCCGCCAGGTTAAAGATGAAGAAAGGAGCCAGGCAAAACAAAAGAAAAGTCACGATATGGACATACATGTTGCCAAATCCAAGCCTATCCATATTCCAACCGAAAACACAGCAGCTGCAGAACACTGACATGTAGGCCAGAGAGACATCGTCCCAGAAATCAAATAAACCCCCTATCCACTCTGGTGTACTTACGGGAGTCCCGTGGTCTTCTCTTGACATAAAAGTGTATTTCTTCTCTAGTGTATTGAGATCAGAAGTAACCTGGCCCTGAGCTAACTCTTGATCTGTTTCAGTGTCATATTCCTTCCCGAGAGGGCTAAGAATGTTGTACACACTGGCAATAGCTGGTGCAGCGAATGCAACAGAGATGCATAGACCGACTCCTATAGCAGGTCGTTTGTACCTCGGGTATCCTATATTAAGGCCACATAGAGCATACTGAGCAAAACAATTTACATGAAGAAGAACCACTACCACCATCATATGCTTCCACTCATTGGGCTTCTCGGTTCCATTTTTGCAGTAGACTTTCCTAAGCTTGAGAATGTCTTCTGATCGCCATCGACACAAGAGAACAAGATGATGGAACCTCTTTGGATGTTGATAGAGGCACATGAGAGTGAATAATGCATTCAAGATTTGATTGTTGACCTCAAACCATGTGTCACGTTGGGATTTTGTAGGTAAAGCACCATTCAGCATTCCAGTCATAACTAGGAAAAGAATTGCACCTGATATGGCAACACAAGTAATCCAAACAAAAAGGGCCATATTCAAAGGATCTCTTATCCATTGCTTGGACATTTTCCATAGGGACGACCAGTTGATTTTCTTGACAAAAGGCACAAAAGACAGTCTTGTTGAGCCTTGCTTTGAGAGAGGAGGAACGGAACTTGAGATATCTTGTCCTTCATCTGCAATCCTCCAGAACTTAGAAGAGTTAGATGGTAACGTGCTAGAAGAACCAAATTTCATAAACCCAGGGAGGCCTTTCACTGTATCCCGAAATATGTTCCCATGTTTTCTCTCATCCAACAGTCCCCTTTGAGATGTATTGACGTAAAGAGGAATGTCATTCTGGCCTCCATAAGCATTCGTTGCTGCAACTGGTCCTAATTCTTCATGAATTTCATTTGTGCTTTTCCCATTTCCATTTGAAACCATTCTCCTGTAGATACAAAAACTGGATTAAGATGCAGAAAACATATCACCCTCAAAATATCTGATGTACATTCTCCTAGTCTCTGTCCATATTCATCCACAGTGTCTTGTATTTCAGATGGGTCTTTTCAATATGTACACTTTCTAGAGAGGATATTCTGGAACACAGCCTTTGAAATCAATACCGAGCTAGTTAAAACTAGAGCGGGAATTCTCTTCAACAGATTAATGTCTCACAAGAACGGAGTTTCCTGCAAGGAATAGAAAACCAAGGTTCCAGTTCATTAAAGGTGTCAGGATCTCATTCCTCGTTCGTTTGAGCCGAAAACTATGTCTAGATTATAATCTTATAGTGAGTTGAAGTCCACTATTTAACAAAAAACACAATCATATATACTATAATTATTTGCAAATTAGGATAATAAAGTTTATGTTCCAGTAATGAAGCATAAACACTTTATCATGAAGCCGAGTCCATGTTGGACACCGACACATAAAAGGACACTTCTTGGACACTTGTTAGACACTTCAACTTTACATATATTTTTAAATCTTGACTCTTCTCTGAAACTTTTTGGAGAAATTTTGGAGCTTCTCTAACACTTAATTATTATTACACTAGATAAACTACTTACTTTTATTCATATATTAAAGCCTCTATGTTACAGGAAAACGGACTTAAAACCATAATGGTTAAATCAAACTACAATGAGTTTAGAACTATGCTTCGATATAAGAAGCAAAATACATAAGCTATTGTATATACATACGAAAAGCCAAGGCATACTTCCTATACAAAGTAATAAAAATTTATGGCTCATTAAAATTCACATTATATTTTCTCATTATTAGAAACATTTTGTATTTTCCTACACACGTCTTATACGTATGTACTCTCTCTCTCTCTCTCTCTCTCTCTCTCTCTCTCTCTCTCTACACACACACACACACACATACCCCCTTCTCCTCGTGTCCTACTTTTTAGGGAATTTCCATATCGTCATGCCCATGTTGTGTGAGAGCAACAAGAAGCAACATACCAAGGATAACAATAACGATGATACATAATGACCATAGTTTTTGGTTTGGTGATATCAGAACACTATAAATCTTGTTTTAAGTTTAACTTTCACCGGTGGAGGACTCAAGACTCTTTTTTTTTAGTGTGGGGGGTAAATATAGCAATGCTATATTTTCAGAAAGCACAATATAATGCGTGCATGGATAAAATTGTATTCAATTTAAACTCAAAATTTTCATTGAAATGTTGGCCCAAAGGCCTTTCACCCTAGTTTTGATGATGATTAACTCATGTAGTTATGTTTACTAATAATCTTGTGATTTTAGTTTCAGATCATTAAGTAAGATATTAGTTGGTGATTGCTTCAAAAAGAGGAGTTTGGAAGCCTTCACATGGTGATTCCGGTGCCCGAGCTTCAAGATTACTCTTTTGCACTCGGTGGATCACGGTTTGGGATCGAGTCGACTTGAAGATGGAAGATCGTCAAGAAGACTTAGGTATCCTAATTTAGTTTAGTGTGTTTAGATCCATTTGTAAAGCTTAGTATAGTTGATATGCTCAAGTGCACAACACACACAAGTTTTATGTTTGGATATTGGTTTTTCGGTTTTTTAGTTTAACCGATATGTGTTTTCATGAATAGTTGATCAAAACAAGTTTACATGGTTTATATGTATAATAGATGTATTCTAGTTATACATGCATGCTTACATGACTTATACAAACTTATTTTGACTATCCTATTCATGTATAGAAAAATCCAAGTTTGATAAAAATACATGTTTTGATTTTTGATAAAACTTGCAAGACACAAAAATAATTTGAATATGTTGATATATGTCTTGAAATTTTTATCACAAGTTTGTGTTTCAATACAAAATATTAAAACAAATTTTTATGAAATTTTAGAAGAGATAAAAGAATTTTTAGAAATATTTTAACTTATGTTTTTTTGCTCTGAACTGTGACTGACAGGCCAGGTCGGTCGACCGCATGGGTCGACCGCACCAAGGGCCGGTCGACTCGTGAGGTCGACCGACGTGCACAGAGCCGTGCACGTCTGGCAGACACAAGGGCGGTCGACCCGGACGGTCGACCGTAACTGAGAGCAGTGCTCTCTGTTTATTTGGGTCGACCGGGCGGTCGACCGGTTTGCCCACGGTCACATTTTTGACCGTTGGCGGTCGACCGAGCAGCCGACCGCCAAGCCTGTCAGGCTGCCACATCAGCCTAACGGCTAGTTTTGTTTGGGGCTATAAATACCCCAACTCTTGGGTTGTTTTGATAAGATTTTCAAGAAGAAAAATTTCAGTGTTTTTCTAGTGTTTAAACAAGTTTTCAAAATAGTTTTTGTGCTAAAAAGATTTCATCTTTATTGTTTTGGGTTTTTGAAAAATCAAAGAGAACTAGGTTTTTGGGATATTGTATTGGTTTTCATTTTCTATCATTTACAAGAGATTTCCCAAATAGTTTCTCTTTGTTGCTTGTTTTCAAAACACCTTGATTCCACACTTGAGCTATCTTCTATCCTAATCTATTTATGATCCTTTTTTGTGAAAAAGAGAAAAAAGAGAGATTGAGTTTGTGGTCTTTGAAACCACTTGTTGTAAACACCCTTGTTCTTTTTGTATCCCTCTTTGGTAGAGGTTGATCGGGTGATTGGTTTGCTCCCTCTTTTGTAGAGGTTGAGGCTTGTGTTTACTCCCTCTAGTGAGAGATGGAGATTGGTTGTAACCCTCTTCGGTAGAGGCGTTGATTGTTGTTTGGCTAAGGGCCTACCCCTCTTGTGTGAGGTGGTGTTTTGTATTGAGAGAGGAGTTTGGTACTCCTTGTGTTATAACAAATCCTCTTCAGTAGAGGTTCCCTCGGTGGGAGATAGTGGATTGGA